>JAEHOF010000398.1:0-11802 GCA_018257905.1 Gillenia trifoliata | reverse complement strand
CATACTACCTATGATACATGTCAGCTATCAAAATCTACTAGACTGCCTTTTGGTAATTCTCAGTCTAGAACATGTAAGCCTTTTGAAATAGTGCACAGTGATGTATGGGGACCAACAATTGAATCAGTGGAAGGATTTAAATATTTTGTCTTGTTTGTTGATGATTTCTCTCGAGTTAGTTTTCTTTATCTGATGAAATCAAAGAGAAAGGTGTTCACTATCTTCAAAGATTTTCACACTCATGTTAAAACTCAATTTCAGTCATATGTTAAACTGTTACGATCAAATAATGGCTCTGAATTTATGTCCAAAAACATGGTTCAATATCTAAGTGAACATGGCATTATTCACCAAACAAGCTGTGTAGGTACTTCACAACAAAATGGTGTGGCAGAGAGAAAGAATCGAGATCTCTTGGAAAAGACTCAATCTCTCATGATACATATGAATGTTCCAAAAAATTTTTGGTCATTTGCCATTCTTACTGCAACCTACCTCATCAACAAACTCCCAAGTTAGGTGTTAGGGTTTAAATCACCCTATGAAGTGATAAAGGGCAGGAGAATCGATTTGACAGATCTCAAGGTGTTTGGTTGTGTCTGCTACGTTCACATCCAAGCTGCAAATCGTGACAAACTAGATGCAAGGGCAACTAAATGTGTGTTCCTTGGGTATTCCTCCACCCAAAAGGGGTACAAGTGTTTTAATCTAGTCACTAAGAAATGCATTGTGTCCAAGGATGTTAATTTCGAATAACACAGCTCTTACTTTGGGACCACTACAATTCAGGGGGAGGAAGTGTTTAATCTATTCCCACTGCCTCAAACCTTTACTAATCCTGTGTTGCAAGAAGGTTCAATTACTGAACTGCATGATCTAAGAGAATCTCAAGATGAATCAAACAATTCAGATCAGTCTCACAGCAGTGAGAGAGACCAGGAGACACCCTCAGATCATGAGCCTCAAGTGTTCAGAAGAAACCTTCATCGAGCAAGAAAACTGCCAGCAAAATTACAAGACTATGTAACTTATGCCTCACGATATCCTATCACTCATCGTCTCAGTGCACTGTAATCCACACATGTTGCTTTTATCAGTGCCCTTGATAAACACTATGAACCAAGAACCTTTCAGGAAGCGGCTCTTATTCCACAGTGGAAATAAGCAATGGCCGAAGAGCTCAAAACTTTGGAAGATAATTGTACTTGGAGTCTTGTTCAACTTCCCCTAGGAAAAAAGGCTGTTGGAAGTCGATGGATTTACAAAATTAAGTTCAAAGCTGATGGTTCCATAGAAAGACACAAGGCTCGGCTGGTTGCTCGAGGCTTCACTCAAACTTTTGGGGTAGATTATAAGGAAACATTCGCCTCTGTTGCCAAGATGAATACAGTTAAGGTTTTACTTTCTGTGGCAATAAACTATGGATGGTCTCTCTATCAAATGAACGTGAAGAATGTGTTCCTTCATGGAGAACTCCAGGAAGAACTATATATGTTACAACCCGTCCCAAAATTTATGTGAAATGACCAAAATACCCCTAGGGTCAATGTTGACTTTTGTTCACTTTTCGTGACGACTTGTGAAAAATTATTTCTTTGCATATTCTTGATGTACTCGTCGATACGAACGCGTGGACGCAAGCGGAACTCAATTCGGAGTTAAAACGAACGTTTTACGAAGCTTTAAAGTGTAGGGGCATTTTGGTAATTTTCCACTCCGTGTGTGGGAATTAGGGTTTTTGGCTGACTGCACAGCAGCCAACCCTTCCCCTCATTTTTCTGCACGTTTTTCCCATTCTCTCTCTCTTTCTCTCCCATTTTCCCTCTAAACCAAAAAACTTCACCGAAACCCTAATCTTGGACGAATCACAAAACTGTCGAATTGTTGCCCAAAATCCATACCATCACGATCGTCTCGTCATTCTGGACGAGGCTGTGATTTCAGATTCTTCAAACTCGAACCCAATCGTTCAAACCGACGTCGGAATGGTTTAGGCAAACTGTCCGTCCATTTTCTGTGCAAACCAGACCAAGGTAAGCCTCGAGACCATTACCATTGGTTTTATTGGATTCAGTAGGTTCAATTTGATATAAAGAACATCCAATTTGGTGCAGTATTGAAGGAGAACGGAATTAGGGTTTCCCGAAGCTTTCTGGCCAATTTCAGGCCATCTCCGGCCACTTTTCCGGCCTCAAATAGGTATAAAAATATTCTACTCCTCAACACCTTCAATTTGATATATGGCACGTCAATTTTGGACAAAGAACGAAGAAGATATGAATTTTTGAAGTTTTGGGACATAATCGGTATTTAATTTCCCAGATTCCGGCGAACTAGCGGCGGCAGACGGCGGCGCCGGCGGCGGCTCCGGCGACCGGCGTGAGGAAGAAGGAGACGGAATATTCCGTTAACGGCAACGGAATATTCCTAACGGTGTCGGAATATTCCGTCCAGAAAAGGTATATTCCGTTAACTTTAACGGCGCTGACGTCAGCAGGCGCGTGGCTGACGTCAGCCGCGCGTGGGACGGCGCGTGCAGGCGCGTGGGTGACACGTGCCGCACGTGGGGGACACGTGCCAGCGCGTGGAGGCACGCGCCAGCGCGTGGAGGCACGCGCCAGCGCGTGGAGGCACGCGCCAGCGCGTGGAGGCACGCGCCAGCGCGTGGCGGCACGCGCCAGCGCGTGGCGGCACGCGCCAGCGCGTGGCGACACGTGCCAGCGCGTGCCGGCGCGTGCCAGCATAATTGTTTAATTTATGGTATATATATTGGAAAATGGTTTGATTTGGTGATTTGGGATTATTTATCAAGTATGATAATATGTTATGAAATGGGTTATACTTTGATGTTGCTTTTGCATAAATATTAAATGATGTTTTATTATATGGTTTTGAGGGAAATATTTATTCATACAATACTTGATATTTGGGAATTATGAATGGGATTTTGGCTCCTATATCTATACACATGAGTATGTATGTATGTTTTCAAACACACTTTGTATGCTTTCACTACGTTGTAGTACCGTTCTCATGGCCATAGGACAAGTCTCACATGTTTGGGTCACACGCACTGTACTCTAGGGGTATTGTCCGGTAAATACCTTAGTGCAAGCTTGTCTTACGTTTATTGTTGTTTATGGGGAAAAGGCCCCACTACGTAAGGACTCGGGTGTGACGCGCTGCGGCGCAAGTGCTTACATGTGTGTGGTACTAGGAGTACAAATGAGTGGATAACGTAAAGTGCTTGTACGGTGATTGAGAGGCTGTTCCTCAACCCGTACATGGGTGATCGCGCATATACCCTGTGTTGGTTTTTCGATTATTATATATTATTGGAATTATGAAATTGTGATTTATGGATATTATACCTTTTGATATGTTTCAGTATACTCATAAAGTACCTTTTGAAACTATACTATGATAGTATGTTTTTACGATTATACTGGATTTCCAAATAGGGGTTAATATGTTGAAAAGAGAAAGGTTTTGTGAAAACTTTGATTTTTTTGTCCACTCACACTTTTGTTTTTGCGCCCCCTTCAGGACATAGTGAGATAGCATCTGGCGAGGTCGAGACTTCTACGTGGCAGCTCTGATCTTTCATCCCGACCATGTAGGGATTCTTCTTTCTTCCAGTTTCTATAATAATATCCATCCCTGTTATGGATAGAGATTCTAGGAACTCAGTTTATTATTTGATTCCGCTGTTTCAAATTTAGTACGCTCTGAACCATATGCATATTGACATTGGATTTGCAACTTTATTACAATTTAATTTCGTTTTCACAAGTGTTGTCATGCATTTAATGGCTTCGTCACTTACGAGTGTCGGCCAGCACGCTCGCACTCGGTATCCACGTGGGTATCGAGGGTGGGGTGTGTCAATATATGCAGCTCTCTCCAGGTTATGGTTGCCTTGAAGGTAACATGGTTTGTAAACTGCACAAGGCAATATATGGATTGAAGTAATCACCATGACCTTGGTATGCCAAGCTTAGCTCAGTGCTGACAAAAATTGGTTTTATACGTAGTAATGCTGATTCTTCATCGTTTGTCCGCACTGGTATAAATGGGAAGCTAGTGATTCTTATCTATGTTGACGACCTGATTATCACTGGGGATAGTGTTATTGAGATTGCAGCTCTGAAGCTCTCACTACACCAAACTTTTGCCATCAAGGATTTGGGAAGATTGAAATACTTCTTGGGAATAGAAATGGCAACATCTTCAAAAGGGCTGTTCCTTCACCAACGAAAATATGTGATGGATTTTCTCAAAGAAGAAAATATGCTCAACTGCAAACCTGCCACTTCACCTGTTGATTGTAAACTAAAGCTCAACATTGATGGAGAAGCTGTGCATGATGTGAGGCACTATCAAAGACTGGTGGGCAGACTCATCTACCTCACTATTACTCAACTAGATATCACTTATGCAGTCCGCATGGTCAGTCAATTCATGCATTCACCCACTGTGCACCATCTCCACATTGTTAAGAAGATCTTACGTTACCTCAAAGGTTCCATAGGCCGAGGGATTATCATGAAAAATAATCACTCCACTGCTATTAGTAGCTACACGGATGCAGATTGGGCAGGGAATGAAATTGACAGAAAATCCACGACCGGCTACTGTACATTTGTTGGTAGAAACCTTGTCACATGGAAAAGTAAAAAACAACAAGTTGTTGCTCACTCCAGTGCAGAGGCTGAATATCGAACAATGGCTATCACAGCATGTGAATTGATATGGCTTAAAGGTCTCATTTCAGACCTAAGGTTTCCTAGTTCTACACCTATGTCACTTATGTGCGATAATCAGGCAGCTATACATATTGATGCTAATCCTGTGTTCCACGAGAGAACCAAGCATATTGAAATGGATTGCCATTTCATTCGAAATCAAGTTCAACCTCAAGTCATCAGAACTGTTTTCACGCGAAGTCATGCTCAATTTGCAGACCTGTTCACCAAGGCACTGTCGTCAGTCCAACTTCATCGTCTCTTGGGGAAGCTTGGATCAATTAATCTCCTCGATCCAGCTTGAGGGGGACTGTTGAAGTACACATCAAGTAACCAGTTGGTTTAACTAGCTTGTCATCCTTGTACCAAAGTGTAGAAGCCATCTTCCCTTAATTGAAAGAAGTTGACTAATTAGTGCCATGTCTAGGTGTTGGTACAATCCTCTTGATTTAAGGATTAGATTAAGCTTTGGTTTAACCAGTCACTAAGGTTTCTCGGACTCTTGCTTGTTGCTTCCTCCTTTCTTTCTCTCATCCCTCTTCTATATGTACGTGTACCTTTTGTATATTGTTACTCATGAAATACAAATCAATTAAACTTGAAAGTTAATGAAAGGTCTAGGATGGTAATAATCTAACCTAGAGGGGGGATCTAACTGGCCCCTGAATAGGTTCCACCTTAATTCAATTGTCAATTTCGATTTTCAATTTAAATTCCACATCCACATTACATTCAAACTATCCTACACATATGCAATTAAAATGATAAATAAAATGTGCACACAGGATGTAGGATTTAACGAGGCAAAACCCACCACTGGGAAAATCCTCGGGCTCCCAAGCCAGGACAATCATTAAGAGAAATGAGTACAGAAAGACTTACAAAACTCATCAACTAGACACACATACTAGTAGGCAGTTTTGTCTCCACGCTTTGCTACTCGATCTCTCTTCAGTCTTCGAGTGGAAGTGGCACGACACTAACGCGGAGGTCAATCACCTTCCCCTCGAACTTTGCAAGATACTAACGCGATCATGCAGAATGTATGGAATGAAATGATTTTTGAAAATTAACCAATTACGAAAATCACAAAGCACATTTTCATAATTGATTTCGAATTAAAGCACGAAGAAAAATCAGTGATTAAAAACTAATCTTTTCTCTTTGAAAACAGACGAATACAAAACTGATTTTTCTTGAAAACAAAACACACTGCTCTTGGCTGCAAACAGAAACTTAGTTCATAAAAATGCTTTTCGAACAAATATGATATTCATATCAAACACCTAAATGAGTAGGACATATACGGCTAACCTAAGAAGTCCCAAAACAAGAATCAAAAACTTTGTCGCAGCCCTCAATTGTACCATTTCTTTTCCTCTCTCTGTAAATATGATTTAATGCATGTGTGTGTTATATATGGCAGCCGCAGCCAAACCCTAATCTAATGCAACTATATATATAGGTAGACATAGCATACAAAACATTACAAACACGTGGGCCACTAAAGTGATAAAGCCTAATCACCAAATCAGTTACACACTTATCATCCTAGTCCAACACAACTTAATCACATAAGTAGAAGAGATAAAGAAAAGAAAGAACTAACTAGGTCATGCACACGGCAAGGATAAATATGCTAGGGTATTATGCTGACTTAAAATCACGGGCATAAACTAAAGCATAATTAATTATATAAATAAACCCAACTCACTTTATCTAATAAAAAAAACGACTCAATATTTAACCGAAAACTAAATAGCCCATTGAATACAAACTACATAAATGCATATGCATGCCGAACTTACCAGAGTGGATGTCTCTGAAATGCTCGCTATTTTTGTGATCGAGAGCATAAGAAGCAAACTTCGACTTAAATAATTACAACGGAATACATGCACTAGTCTAAGACATTACAGAGTCAGGCGTTTTGTTAGAAATTGCCAATTTTACACTAACAATGTCCCCCTTTGGCATTTCCAAGACAAAACCCTCAATCACAATATTACAGACGAATAATAATATCAAAGACCATGCATAACATCAAAGTCTGTAACCTGCACACACTCAAACAAGAAAACCTGTGACGCACAAAAAATATAAGTTGCTGAAAATTGAAAGCATTTATATATATAAAAGCAAGCAACCAAAACAAACAAAGTTTTCAAAATTATACTTCTCCCCCTAAATATAAGCATCCTACTTCTCCCCCTTTTTGTCTAGAAAGGTCAAAGGTCTAAAAGTAGGACAAAATAAAAAAATTTCCAAGCGAGAGAGAAGGGCGTCAAACAACAACTTTCCATGAGATATAATCACTTGTCCTTTGAAGCACCACTTTGCAAGGCAAACCTTGAAATCACATAATTCTCCAAGCACATATTCCCTATGAAGAAATTGCCAAGATCCCAAAATTTTGTCCCATGAAAGTGCACATTCAAAATAAGCATCAGATGTCATCAGCGGAACAAAAACAAATGAGACGGAAAAAGATTTCCTTTCTGTGAACTGGAACTTTGGAAGAAGGAAATGGGAACAAATTCGAAGGAGAAAAAAGAAGCACATCTTTCATATTGTTAAGCTCCCCCTAAATAAATGCTTTCAAAAAAAATTTTAAATAAAAAAATAATGAAATGCAGCACGCAAATGATATGGGTTTTTTTTTATATTATTTTATTTTTATTTTAAATGTATGAGAAGCATATGATTGTACCAACAACAATGAAAGAGTACAAAAACACATGTAGTTTTGAAACCTTATTCACAAACTAACAATTTCTCTAAAACATAACATGTTTGAGTATGGTGTGCAAAAGTTGATACTACACAAATCCAATTAAGCCAAACATGATCAACTCAAATTGAACCCTTAAGCTCACAAGATATACACTCGATTGCCACTCAAAGTGTTTGGGGTTAAGTGTATACGCTCAAAAGATCATTACATGAATGCTCTACCATAGGCTTGCAGATTGATCTCATCTCCACACATAAAAAATTATCCTCTTTGGATCAAGTAGGTCTTTATGAAGGGTTGTAATGGGGCTTCCGGGACTTGGTTAAACAAATGAAGGATATGGGAAACACAAAGTCTAAGAAACTAATAGAGTTGTTGAAAATGAAACTGAGAGAGAAATGCAGCAATGAACAAGACAACTTGGTAATAAATAGAGCAGTTGGATTTGAGACATGAACGACATACAACTGCACAATGGATTTCTGATGATTCTTATCTTCATTTATAACGACACACTTGATTACTTATGATGTTGATAGCTCATTTGTGACTCACAATGACCTCTTTTCCTCTTTTCTTCTTTTGCTCTTCAGTTGTATTCTTTACAAAATTTGCGTCTTCAACTTTTGGATAACCTTGAAGTCTCTCCTTTGAAAAACATACTCTATTAGCTTCTTAGTAGGGTAGGGCATTTTTAATTGAGGCTAGGTATGGAAAATGTAGGTTTAAAAAATAAAAAGCTTACATAAAGGCTCAAAGGGGCTAACTAGGGGGAAAAAAAAATGTAAGGCACTGGCATATATGGCAATGATGTTAAAATCCTAATGCCTACTGTCGTGTCCAAAATAGAGTAATATATGATACAAAGTTTTGAGAGGTCTCAAGGCAAGTTCTAGAGATACAAAACATATAAGATCGCACACATGAAAAAAAAAAGAGTGTTTGAAAAATGCACACACTATATTTAGCCACAAAAACTCACATGGGTGCGGGTTTTACTCAAGTTAAACATGTTCAACTCATTCACATTCATATATTATCAATAAAAAACTATTGTGCACAACAGATTAAACATATCATGCTAGGATCATGTTATCAAGTGAACAAAGCTAGAACTCATATGAAGCCATACTTTTTCATTCTGTCTCACACATTTTTTTTTTTTAAACAAAAACAAATGCAATATCTATGCTATATGAACATGCAAGCATACATGAATGAAAACACATGCGAAGAGAGAGCTCTATCAATATAGACGACTTGAGGATGGAGATGAATTGACAAGTATACTACTTTGAATCTCTTTTCTTTTCCAAACTTGTCTCACTTTTGGAACAATTGAATTCGAAACAGATATAATCTTGGCGATCCTGTTAATCTCATTCAAATGAGTTACAAATCTTTCCTTAAGACTTGTTTTTCCAGAGTTCCATGAAACTTTTTCCTGAGAAGAATTTTTCTTCCTAAGCTTGTTGCACTTAGGCCTAATGTGACCAATAATTCCGCAAAAATGACATATAGGAATGAACTTCCTAGATTGCTTGGATTCGTTGGGATTAACTAAAGTCTTGACAGAATTTGACACAGATGCAAAGATTGTAAATGTTTCAGAAGTAAGGCCAAAACCTTGATCGGCACCTAATTTCAAGCTAGGAATATCAGAGGCTTTGACAAATCTTGTGATGGAAGAAGAACTAGTAGTCTTTTCAGATTCAAACCCTAAACCTCTTTTGTCTCCAAAACTCTTTCCATAGCTAAGCATTTTGTCAATTTTTCCTGAACCTATGCTTAATTCCTGAATTTTTCCTTTCAACTCAACCAGTTCATTCTCAAGAGCTTTCTTATCAGATGAGAGAGTGTTTATTGTGGTTTGAAGAATATGAATCTTCTCTAAGAATGACTCTCGCAATTTCTCTCCATTATCCAACTGAGATTGGTGCTCAACTTCAGCTTCCTTCTTTTCAGTTTCAACTAGTGCAAGTTTCTTTCTCAAGCTAGAGTTATCCTTCTTGACTTGCACAGTGATGTCATAAAGATTAGAATATTTCCTCAAAACTTCCTCCATGCTAGGTTCTTCAACAAATGAACCTTCTATTTCATATTCATCAATAGCTCCTATGAAAGCGATCATATCCTTCTCATTTTCAGATGCATATCCTTCTCATTTTTAAATGCAGATGCATCTCCTGAATCACTATCGCTCCAAGTAACTTTCATCGCCTTATTCTTCTTTCTCTTCATAGTGTTGGCACACTCAGAAGCAATGTGTCCATACCCTCGACATTCATGGCATTGAACTCTATCATTTGAACCCCTATGTTCACTAGTTCTAGAAGACCTAGATGCTTTGTCATGTGAGACATCTAGAGAACAAATATTTATTGAGTTCAAACCTGAGTTAGTTTGTTTGTCACGACCCTTGAAATTCTTGAGCTTAAGAAATTTTCTAATTTTCTTGGTGAGTTCAACCAATTCATCTTCAGATAAGTCTTCAGTTGAGTCATCGCTTTCGTCTTCTTTGACAGCTTTGGGAGCAATGCTTTTTACCTTCTTGGAATCAGGGAGCTCGGTCTCATACGTTTGCAGGGACCCAATCAGCTGCTCAAGCTTATAGGTGTTTAGATCTTTTGATTCCTCAATTGCTGTCCTCTTAGCATGAAACCTCGTAGGAAGTGATCTCAAGATCTTTTTCACAATCCTATGCTCTGGAATACTGTCACCAAGATTGTGACAGTCATTGACAATTACACTAAGATTAGCATAAAAGTCAGAGAAACTCTCATCATCAGACATTTTGATATTCTCAAATTTTGTGATGAGATTCTGAAGTTTGGATTCTTTGACAGTTGAGTTACCCTCATGAGTAACTTCAAGAATCTCCCAAGCTTCTTTCACCGATGTACACTTGCTTATGTAATTGAATTGTTCAGGTGAGACAGCTGTGAATAAAGCATTCAGAGCCCTTTGGTTAAAAGTGCTAGAGCTACGCTCATCTTCGCTCCAATCTTTCCTAGGCTTAAGCTTAGATACAGTAATCGATGACTCTCTTTTGCCTTCTTCGATCGTTGGAGGTTCCCAACCTTCTTCAACAGCAAGCCACACTCTGTCATCTTGTGCCCACAGAAAAGATTTCATCTTAGCCTTCCACGCATCATAGTTGTCACCATCAAAGTGTGGTGGATGGGAAACAAAACTCACATCACGACTCATCCTAGCTAGTAGTCCCACAGATCTCACTAACTAAGTCTAGTGACCTGCTTTGGTGCTAATTGAAAGGTCTAGGATGGTAATAATCTAACCTAGAGGGGGGGGGGGGGTGAATAGGTTCCAACTTAATTCAATTGTCAATTTCGATTTTCAATTTAAATTTCACATCCACATTACATCCAAACTATCCTACACATATGCAATTAAAATGATAAATAAAATGTGCACACAGGATGTAGGATTTAACGAGGCAAAACGCATCACTGGGAAAATCCTCGGGCTCCCAAGTCAGGACAATCACTAAGAGAAATGAGTACAGAAAGACTTACAATACTCATCAACTAGACACACATACAAGTAGGCAGTCTTGTCTTCGCGCTTCGCTACTCGATCTCTCTTTAGTCTTCAAGTGGAAGTGGCATGACACTAACGCGGACGTCAATTACCTTCGCCTCGAACTTTGCAAGATACTAACGCGATCATGCAGAATGTATGGAATGAAATGATTTTTGAAAATTAACCAATTACGAAAATCACAAAGCACATTTTCATAATTGATTTCGAATTAAAGCACGAAGAAAAATCAGTGATTAAAAACTAATCTTTTCTCTTTGAAAACAGACGAATACAAAACTGATTTTTCTTGAAAACAAAACACACTGCTCTTGGCTGCAAACAAAAACTTAGTTCATAAAAATGCTTTTCGAACAAATATGATATTCATATCAAACACCTAAATGAGTAGGACATATACGGCTAACCTAAGAAATCCCAAAACAAGAATAAAAAACTTTGTCGCAGCCCTCAATTGTACCATTTCTTTTCCTATCTCTGTAAATATGATTTAATGCATGTGTGTGTTATATATGGAAGCCACAGCCAAACCCTAATCTAATGCAACTATATATATAGGTAGACATAGCATACAAAACATTACAAACACGTGGGCCACTAAAGTGATAAAGCCTAATCACCAAATCAGTTACACACTTATCATCCAAGTCCAACACAACTTAATCACATAAGTAGAAGAGATAAAGAAAAGAAAGAACTAACTAGGTCATGCACACGGCAAGGATAAATATGCTAGGGTATTATGCTGACTTAAAATCACGG
>JAEHOF010000030.1:14305-148380 GCA_018257905.1 Gillenia trifoliata | reverse complement strand
ATTTCATATTCTCGGTGTGGTGTCAGTTTGACACATCTGATGATTTTGTCATCAAGTGTTTTCCCTTAGGGGCGACGCTAGGCGTAGTTGTTGGCGGAACTTGTTTCCGTGTTCGACTAATCCTAGTGGACTTAATTCGTGAGACTTAATTTCACAAATTCTTCGCACTGACGGTGTTCTACACCTTAACCGACGACTTTAACCTTCGGGTGACAGTTGAACAACTAACGTTGTTTGACTGGACGTGCCTTTTGACTTCTAGTGGCTGTTGGCGGCAATCGCTGAAGACTTGGAGACGTTTTCCTCTCAATTATTCCAATCACTTTCCATTTTCATTCGGAAATGGAAAATTATCACCGTGATTTCCTTGTACGGTACTTTCCGCACGTGACGACTGCAATGACTCTTCGATGATCGTAAACCGAACCTGTCGGTCGACTTTCCTCGAACTATTCGTGCCTACTACTTTTCGGTAGTTAGGACAATTTCCATCTTCGCGATGTTAATTAATTGTGTGGAGTCTTTACGACTGTTTTGTTTTGTCGTGACTCAATTCTCTTTGAACGTTGAAGAACTTTTTCGTACTTCTGAAGTCGACACTTCTTTCCACTCATGACTGTTGTCATTCAAATCGATCATCTTCCCACTTGTGCATGTGCGGCTATCTAAACTATTCGCTTCGGCTACGGTATGGATTGCGTATCCATGAGTGATGAGGAAACAAACCACCCAGACAGAACCCAGAAAACCGATATTAGCCCCAGCTTGAATTCCTTAGAACTCCGGCGAAGCCCTCGAGCTTTTCCGTCGAGTTCCTAAGTGAAATCGACCTCGGTAGCCTTCGTTCTAGCCACCATTTAATTCTTCGAGGTCCCATGGACTGGAATCAAGCTCGGCATGGCTTAAAATGGCCTGGGATCACTGTTCTAGAATCGGCCTCTTTACACCCAGTAGTTGGGTATGAGGCGGTCATTCTTTCGGTCTCCGAAAGAATCTATCTTTCAACGTGGAAGTTCAGCTCTGAATCATCCAGTAGTGGATCAACTTCACATTAAACTGTGGAGGTTGATTCGCTGGTGGATCCTGTTTCCGTTACTGGGTAACTCCACCCAGTTTATCGCCCAGTTCTGCCTTCGTTGCGACACTTGTCACTTTGGTGAGTGTACGCAAGAAACTCAAGAGTGCCATGTCTGTGGACGATTGGGACACAGAGCTAACCAGTGTCCGCAGTACCGGCAAAACCAATCTTTGGCCTGTTCCGATCCAGTAAGTTGGACGAACAGTCTTCTATCGATAACCTACTTTCGGTGGAGACGTACATTGCCAAGGCAATGTCATTCCATACTCTGGAACCTCTCTCCCGAATTTTGGTTATTCTACTCTGTATCCTGGTGGTGCCTGGCAGTTCCAGTGTGGAGTATTGTTGACTCTTGGGCGAGTTCGTACTTTTACCAGCAGGATACACTAAATGATTCCGATCTTGTTTTCGGAAACGTTAATCTTTCTTGGGCTTTTACTTGAATCCAAATGGATCCAAGTATTACCTACTCAGCCATTCCACTCTTGTTTATTCAAACTAATCGACCATATTGTACTCCTACCGGGTACGATTTGGAATCGCTATGCCGCGAGGCAAAGTCTATCTTGTTCCTTGGGGTTGCTGATGATACTCTGTTATCATCGCAAGTCAAGTTTTGCGTGCCAATCTCATTCCTCTGGATGTCGTGGTCTTCGACGTGAATCCTAGGAATGGATTGTTACCCCAATTTCATGCCAGTGTGGATTGTTGGCGGAGGTTGATCACCTTCTTGCCACCTGGCATACCGATTGTGACGTTCACCGGCGAGTACCGGAGAAATCAACTTGTGGCTGACTTTCAGCTACAAGTGTAACGCAACTGCTGAGTTAGGGCTTGTGATGGTTGTATCACATCTTCGGCGTTGGAGGAAGGAAAATTCTTTTCGTGTTGACGATCTACCGGTTGTCAACGAATCTTCCTGAGGCTTTTCCTGACGATCTACCTGGGTTACCGCCTGATCGAGAAGTGAAATTCACCATCGATCCTTTCAGGTATTGATCGTATCTCTTTTCTTGCCTCTTATCTTTTGACTCCACCTGAGTTGTGTGAGCCAAAGGAAATTTCTGCTTCTGAAACTTTTCTGTTTAGATTCTTTCAATCTCGCACTTCCTTGTGGAGCTTAGGTCTTGTTTGTTCGAACGAAGTGACGGTATTCTAAGGCTCTGCATCGATTTAGGCAATTTATTCGGGTGACGACTAAAAATCGTTATCTCGCCTAGAATCGGTGATCTCTTTGACCAGCTTCGAAGTGCACAATCTTTCGTCAAGATCGATCTGAGGTTGATTGTTTTCAACCGAAGATCAAGAACGTTATTGTTCACTTGACCAACTTTCTGGACTCGTTGCGAGCCTTACGAGTTCCTGGTCATACCTTTCGGGATGACAATCGCCCTAGTAACTTTCATGAATTTGTTGACTCGAGTACTTTGCTCGTACCTCGACAAGTTTGTGATAGTCTTCTGGTTGACTTTCTGGCGTATTCCAATTCTGGGGCCGATCATGCGAAATGGCACTTCCGCATGATTTTGTTGAAGTTTAAGGAGTTTTCAACTTGTGCCAGTTCTGACCTAATCATATGTCTTTTGGGACATGTGATTCCTGCAGATTGCTTTCTTGTCGATCCCCAGAGAGTTGAAGTGGCGGGGATCTGGGAGCGACCGCAGAAGGGTTACAAGATTCGAACCTTTCTTGGCTTAACCGGTTTTCACCAACGTTTCGTGAGTGATTTCTCTTTTGTTGCTCTGCCTCTCACGAAACTTGCCAGGAAAATTCTAAATTCGTGTGGAACGACGACCACGAGCAAATTTTTGACTGCTCGAGTTTGGTCTTACTTTTGCTCTTGTATTAGCACTTTCCAACAACGGCGGTACCTCGTAACCTACAGTGATGCGTCACTGAACTGGTTAGTTTGCGTGCTAATACAGCATGGATGGATAGTCTCTCATGCCTTCAGACGACTGAAACCGCATGAGATGAATTATCATACCCATGATTCGAAGCTGGTTGCCAGTATCTTTACTTCGAAGTTCTGGCGGCATTTCTCTTTGGTGAGACGTGATGACCGTTCACTGATCACCAAAGTTTGAGGCATCTCTCTTCTCTGGGAGACCTCAACCTCAGTCAAAGGAGATGGATTGAGCTGATGACTGACTACGATTGCACTATCGATTACCACCTTCCGGTCGTGCAAACGTAGTAACTAATACCCTCTATCAGAAGTTCTTTGGACGACTGATTACTCGTTCAGCTAGTCGTTTTCCTCTTTTGATTGAATTTCAAGGCACTGTTGTCACGATGAGTTGTTGTGGTGACGGAGCACTCTTAACCAACTTTCGGTTAAGCTAATTGTTATTTCTTCACTGGCGGCGCTTTTGAGGAAGCTTTTTGGGAGACGTTACGTTGTGAGAACAGTTTTTACTCGCATCTACCTCATTGTACTTCTTATGGAAATTTCGGGGACGAAATTTTTTTTAAGGGGGGTAGATTGTTACATCCCGTTCCAGGAATAATATTATTTTATTCCCGAAGGTGCAAAATGACGATTTTGCCCTTGGTTGACCTTTCGGTTGACTTTTTGGGTCGTAACTCGTACGACGCATTCACTTGTATTTTCTTGACGTGCTCGTCGATACGAACGCGTAGACGCGAGCCGTGCGTCGTTCGGACTCCGAACGAATATTTTACGGGCGTTGATTTTCGACGTTTCCCGTAATTCACTTTTGGACAATTTTGGAGTGTGTGGACTGGGGCCCATTTGGCAGCAGGCCATGTGACCTATCCCTGAAATTATGGGATTTGTCTGGGTCTTTGACCCGTGTCCCTTCCCCCTCCTTCTTCCTGGGTTCTCTGCAAAACAAAAACCAAAAGCTCCCAAATTCTCTCTGGACACCCGAGCTCTCCCCGAGCTGCCATGGTGGCTTAGCCACCATGGTCTCACCAGCCATCATCGTCATCATCTTCATTGCCTTCAAACCCAGCAACCACAGACACTAACCCAGCCCAGAATTTCGTGAAATTTCTTTGGACACCCGAGGTATTCCCGACGAGCCTCCTCGTCGATTAGGACCACGATGGCCCTGATTCGTTCACCAAACCACACCCCGAGGTCCCTGCAAACATGCTCGAGCCATGGATGGCCGAGATCGATCGAGTTTTGAAGTTTTGGAACTCGGCTCACTTGAACCCGTGGACTTTTCTCCAAATTCTGGCCAACTCAGGCCTATTTTGGCCCCCAAAGTGGTAAAACATCCTTCTCCTTAACTCCAGCTTCAATTTGACACTTGAATCGTCGAATTTGGTTGAGAAATGAGTGAGTTACAAGCTTTTGAAATTTCCCGGCCATTTTTCCAGTTTCCGGCGACGGCGACGGCGGCCGGCGGCGGCGCCGGCGACCGGAAAAAGACCAGAGTTGACCGGTGCTGACGTCATCGGACCGGGTTGGACCGGCCTTGCTGACATCAGCAGACCGGTTCAGACCGGACTTGCTGACGTCAGCATTGACCGAACCGGCTTGAGCCGAGCCGTGTTGACCGGCTCGAGCCGAGCCGAGTTGACCGGCTCACCGGCTCAGCTGACCTTCAAGCTGCGCGTGAGGGCGCGTGGAAGGTCCAAATCGTGTTCTGTTTTCACTGGTCGACTCGTGACGACGTGTACTACCTCGGGGTAGTATGCATTTTAATTTTTGAGGTGTTTTGGACCTCCAAATTGAGAAAGCAAGGATTAGGTTTAATTAATTAGTTAAGTCGTTACCTTTATGAGATTAATCAGTGTACCGGTGATATCTCATATAGGTTAGGCCAAATGGCAGCGTGTGGCGGCGTGTGCGACGGCACATGGCGGCCCACGGCGGCGGTTTTGGGGTTTCCGACCCCGAAACTCCGTTTTCGGGTTTCCGAACGCCGTTTTCTTCGTATTTTCAATTACTTTATTAATCTTGGGTGTTCCAAAATAGGTTTGGCGACCCTTGGCGCTCGGAGGACGTACGTTTGGACTTCCCGACTTCGGTATTTGTGAGTGGGCCCTTTCCCTATTATTTAAATGTGTTTTATATTTGGGAAATTATATTTGGTTTATGCCTACACTATTTTGTGGTTTTAAATGGATATTTATATCGTATTATTAGTAGACCTTGTGCCTAGTAGTAATTACTCGGTTTACTAGTTTCGGCTCAGTATTTCGGTAGACCATGGAAATTAGTGGGCTTTGGGCCTACATTTCCATTTGGGAATTATACCATTAAATTGGTGATTCCGTATTATTTATACGCGTGTTGCTAGTATCGAACCGGCCCTATTTTAGGGAATTAAGTATTTTAATTCCCTACTAGTACCTATTTGTGATTATGGTTTTATACCTATCTGACGGCCTTGAGCCGTATTTTGGTGAACCTTGGATATGGTAATTTTCTATCGTATTTTGGGTTCACCTAGTTTGCCATTGAGTTGGTATTTCTATACCTTGGTACCCATGTGGCGTATCCTTGGTATTTCACGTAGTGTAGTTATACGCTTGGTATTTCGGGTACGGCCCCGAAAATATCATATATATTGATTAGCTTGAGGGCATCCCGTATAGGGAAATTACCCCACCTGGTTTATGTAGAGTATTTCTGTAGTATGTTTTCATACGCTCAACTAGGTTGCTTACACGGTGTTTAGTGTACGTCCGGGGCCAGGACCAGCTTCACGTGATTGTTCACACGCACCGATACGCTCGCTATGGACCCATAGTAGGTGCCAGCCTGTTCTAGGTCGCCTGGGCGACTCGAACTCGTTGTGATGCGCATACGCGCCAGCTTCACGTGATTGTGTGCACGAGCGTACTGTTACTTATACACCCAGCCTGTTCATGACAGAATATATCTGTATGAACTTGTGTGTTTGCAATACCTAAACGAGCATTTATCTTGTAGTCTTGGATTGTGGGGCCAGGACCACTTTCACGTGATTGTTCACACGCACCAACACGCTCACTATGAATCCATAGTAGGTGCCAGCCTGTTCTAGGTCGTATGGGCGACTCGAACTCGTTGTGATGCGCATATGCGCCAGCTTCACGTGATTGTGTATACGAGCGTGTATCTTATAGTTTTATATTGTGGTGTTATCACCGAATTTCACTGATGCCACGAGGGCATTTATTTGATTTACGGGTTTTCCGTAGATCCTTATTTTACGAACCTTCGGGTAAAGTATTTTTATGCCGAACGGTGACTTTCTGCCCGTTTCGGACGGTAAGTATATTTCCGTACTTACCCCGTTTTTTCTACCTACTATTATAGTACGTTTTCTGAAACGGTTTTCCAACCAACTACTTGATTTTGACGGCGAGGGGTTACTATTTTCAGAAAACAAAGGTTTTTACAAAAATGACTATTATTGGCCCACTCACCCTTCTGTTTTTGCGCCCCTCCAGGTTTAGTGGCTGGAGCTGTCTACGTTCGAAGCGGTGGTATGACGAAGGTTCAAATTCCTTGGTATTGTATATACTCTGTATCCCGTACCTTGTACGATTACTGTTGTATAAATTCTTCCGCTCGTACATTTGTGTACACATTGATCTTAATTTATTCAAATATTCTTATTTCTTTCAAATTGGCTTTCGTCACCCTACGTGGTGTCGGCCAGCACACTCGACTTTTGGGTGTCCACGTGTACATCCGGGTCGGGATGTGTCAGATTGGTATCAGAGCGAGGTTACTACTAACCTATGCTCTTCCTTCCGTACTCTGTACCTGTCGGTTGGTATCAGACTTCAATTTCTTGAATCTTGGCTATCTCTTCGGTATTCTACTACCTGCCAAGTTCATTCTCGAACTTTGTGTCCTCGAATTCTTTTCTTGGAATTGAGAAATTCTCCGAACTCTACACCTTTGGTGTATTGTTTCTCCTGAGTTTAATTCTAAGTTCTTCTTGTGTCATACCACTTCGACGTCACCAACGCGTAGTTTTCGACGCTTAGCTTTGGACGACTTAGACGCTTTCTTTACCAACTTGAGTTGAAATCGCACTGAATTGGGAAACTAATTCAGTTGTCGTATTTCATATTCTCGGTGTGGTGTCAGTTTGACACATCTGATGATTTTGTCATCAAGTGTTTTCCCTTAGGGGCGACGCTAGGCGTAGTTGTTGGCGGAACTTGTTTCCGTGTTCGACTAATCCTAGTGGACTTAATTCGTGAGACTTAATTTCACAAATTCTTCGCACTGACGGTGTTCTACACCTTAACCGACGACTTTAACCTTCGGGTGACAGTTGAACAACTAACGTTGTTTGACTGGACGTGCCTTTTGACTTCTAGTGGCTGTTGGCGGCAATCGCTGAAGACTTGGAGACGTTTTCCTCTCAATTATTCCAATCACTTTCCATTTTCATTCGGAAATGGAAAATTATCACCGTGATTTCCTTGTACGGTACTTCTCTGGCACGTGACGACTGCAATGATTCTCGATGATCGTAAACCGAACTCCGTCGGTCGACTTTCCGAACTATTCGTGCCTACTACTTTCGGTAGTTAGACAATTTCCATCTTCGCGATGTTAATTAATTGTGTGGAGTCTTTTACGACTGTTTTGTTTTGTCGTGACTCAATTCTCTTTGAACGTTGAAGAACTTTTCGTACTTCTGAAGTCGACACTTCTTTTCCACTCATGACTGTTGTCATTCAAATCGAATCTTCCCACTTGTGCATGTGCGGCTATCTAAACTATTCGCTTCGGCTACGGTATGGATTGCGTATCCATGAGTGATGAGGAAACAAACCACCCAGACAGAACCCAGAAAACCGATATTAGCCCCAGCTTGAATTCCTTAGAACTCCGGCGAAGCCCTCGAGCTTTTCCGTCGAGTTCCTAAGTGAAATCGACCTCGGTAGCCTTCGTTCTAGCCACCATTTAATTCTTCGAGGTCCCATGGACTGGAATCAAGCTCGGCATGGCTTAAAATGGCCTGGGATCACTGTTCTAGAATCGGCCTCTTTACACCCAGTAGTTGGGTATGAGGCGGTCATTCTTTCGGTCTCCGAAAGAATCTATCTTTCAACGTGGAAGTTCAGCTCTGAATCATCCAGTAGTGGATCAACTTCACATTAAACTGTGGAGGTTGATTCGCTGGTGGATCCTGTTTCCGTTACTGGGTAACTCCACCCAGTTTATCGCCCAGTTCTGCCTTCGTTGCGACACTTGTCACTTTGGTGAGTGTACGCAAGAAACTCAAGAGTGCCATGTCTGTGGACGATTGGGACACAGAGCTAACCAGTGTCCGCAGTACCGGCAAAACCAATCTTTGGCCTGTTCCGATCCAGTAAGTTGGACGAACAGTCTTCTATCGATAACCTACTTTCGGTGGAGACGTACATTGCCAAGGCAATGTCATTCCATACTCTGGAACCTCTCTCCCGAATTTTGGTTATTCTACTCTGTATCCTGGTGGTGCCTGGCAGTTCCAGTGTGGAGTATTGTTGACTCTTGGGCGAGTTCGTACTTTTACCAGCAGGATACACTAAATGATTCCGATCTTGTTTTCGGAAACGTTAATCTTTCTTGGGCTTTTACTTGAATCCAAATGGATCCAAGTATTACCTACTCAGCCATTCCACTCTTGTTTATTCAAACTAATCGACCATATTGTACTCCTACGTACGATTTGGAATGCTATGCCGGGCGAGGCAAAAGTCTATCTTGTTCCTCGGGGTTGCCGATGATACTCTGTTATCGCAAGTCAAGTTTTGCGTACAATCTCATTCCTCCGGATGTCGTGGGTCTTCGACGGAATCCTGTGTGAACGGATTGTTACCCCAATTTCATGCCGTTGTGGATTGTTGGCGGAGGTTGATCACCTTCTTGCCACCCGGCATACTCTCTCAGACGTTCACTCTAGCGAGTACCGAGAAATCAACTTGTGGCCGCACTTTCGCCTACAAGTGTAACGCAACCGCTGAAAGTTGGGTGGCTTCAGATGGTTGTATCACATCTTTCTGCGTTGGAGGAAGGAAATTCTTTCGTGTTGACGATCTACCGTTGTCAACGAATCTTCCCGAGGCTTTCCCGACGATCTACTCCGGGTTACCGCCCGGGACGAGTTGAAATTCACCATCGATCCTTCTGTGTATTTGACGTATCTCTTTTCTTGCCTCTTATCTTTTGACTCCACCTCCGAGTTGTGTGAGCCTAAAGGAAATTTCTGCTTCGAAACTTTTCGTTTAGATTCTTTCAATCTCGCACTCCTTGTGGAGCTTAGGTCTGCTTTGTCTTGAACGAAGTGATCGTATTCTCTAAGGCTCTCGCATCGATTTAGGCAATTTATCTCGGTGACGACTAAAATCGTTATCTCGCCTAGAATCTGATCTCTTTGACCACCAAGTGTGCACAATCTTTCGTCAGATCGATCTCAGGTTGATTGTTTTCAACCGAAGATCAAGAACGTTATTGTTCACTAACTTTCGGACTCGCTGCGAGCCTTACGAGTTCCCCGGGTCATACCTTCGTGATGACAATCGCCTAGTAACTTTCATGAATTTGTTGACTGAGTACTTTGCTCGTACTGCACAAGTTTGTGATAGTCTTCCGGCTGACTTTCCGGCGTATTCCAATTGGGCCATCATGCGAAATGGCACTTCCGCATGATTTTGTTGAAGCTTAAGGAGCTTTCAACTTGTGCCGCTTCGACCTAATCATATGTCTTTTTGGGACATGTGATTCCCGTTAGACATTGGCCGATCCCTCAGAGAGTTGAAGTGGCGGGGATCCGGGAGCGACCGCAGGCGGTTACAAGATTCGAACCTTCTTTGGCTTAACCTGCCACCAACGCTTTCGTGAGTGATTTCTTCTTTGTTGCTTCCTCGCCTCACGAAACTTGCCAGAAATTCTGTGGTGGAACGACGACCACGAGCAAATTTTTGATCGCTTCGAGTTTGGTCTTACTTTTGCTCAGATAGCACTTTCCAACAACTACGCACCTCGTAACCTGCGTTGATGCGTCACTAACCGGTTAGTTTGCGTGCACATAAACATGGATGGATAGTCTCTCATGCCTTCGACGATCGAAAACCGCATGAGATGAATTATCACCCATGATTCAAGCCGGCTGCCGCAGATCTTTACTTCTCGGGTTCTCAAGGGCATTTCTTTGGTGAGACGTGATGACCGTTCACCGGACACCAAAGTTTGAGGCATCTCTTCTCCTCGGGAGACCTCAACCTCGGGCCAAAGGAGATGGATTGAGCCGATGACCGACTACGATTGCACTATCGATACCACCTTCCTGGGCCAGGTAAACGTAGTAACTAATACCCTCTATCGTAAGTTCTTCGACGACCGATTACTCGCTCTCGGGCCTAGTCAAGCCTCTCTTTTTGATTGAATTTCTCAAGGCACCGTTGTCACGATGAGTTGTTGTGGTGACGTGAGCACTCTTAACCAACTTTCTGCTAAGCTTAATTGTTATTTCTTCACTCGGCGCGCTGAGGAAGCTTTTTTGGGAGACGCACAGGAGTAAACGCTTGACCGCATCTACCCATTGTACTTCTTATGGAAATTTCTGTGGACGAAATTTTTAAGGTAGATTACATCCTGCCTGTGAATAATATTATTTTATTCCTCAAGGTGCAAAATGACGATTTTGCCTGTTGACCTTTCGGTTGACTTTTTTGGGTCGTAACTCGTACGACGCATTCACTTTTGTATTTTCTTGACGTGCCTGCCGATACGAACGCGTAGACGCGGAGCCGTAAGGCCGCTCTGACCCGAACGAATATTTTACTTCAAGGCATTTTCGACGCTTCGTGAATTCACTTTTGGACAATTTTTGGAGTGTGTGGACTCAAATTCCATTTGGCAAAGAAATATGTGACCTATCCCCCGAAATTATGGATTGAAACTGGGTCTTTGACCTGTGTCCCTTCCCCTCCTTCTTCCCGGGTTCTCTCGCAAACAAAAACCAAAAGCTCCCAAATTCTCTCTCGGACACCCGAGCTCCCTCCTCGGGAAGCCGCCATGGTGGCTTAGCCACCATGGTCTCACTGTACCCATCATCAGCCATCATCTTCATTGCCTTTCAAACCCAAAGATCCAATGCACATCACCTGTACCCTGCACTTCGTGGAAATTTCTTCACACCCGAGGTATTCCCGACGAGCTCCCTCGTCGACAGACCACGAACGGCCTGATTCGTTCACCAAACCACACCCCGAGGTCCCTCAGAACATGCTCGAGCCATGGATGGCCGCAGATCGACTCAGTTTTGAAGTTTTGGAACTCTGGCCACTTGAACCCGTGACTTTTCTCCACCTCGGCCAACTCTGTGCCTATTTTGGCCCCCAAAGTGGTAAACATCCTTCTCCCTTAACTCCAGCCTTCAATTTGACACTTGAATCAAGCCGACCTGCTGAGAAATGAGTGAGTTACAAGCTTTGAAATTTCCCGCCATTTTTTCCAGCTTCAGACGGCGGCTTCATGGCGGAGTTGGCGGCGACCGAAAAGACCCAGTTGACTGCTTGACGTCATCTGGACGTTGGACGCCATGCCGGACGCCGCAGACTGTTCGGACTGACTTGCCGACGCGCATTGGACTCGGTCCCCCAGCTTGAGCGAGCCGTGTTGACCGCTCGAGCTGAAGCCAGCTGACCGCCTCACCGGCCGCCCGACCTTCCGTCGCGCGTGAGGCGTGGAAGGTCCAAATCGTGCCTGCTTTCACCGGTCGACCTCGTGACGACGTGTACTACCTCAGGTAGTATGCATTTTAATTTCTTGAGGTGTTTCCTCGACCTCCAAATTGAGAAAGCAAGGATTAGGTTTAATTAATTAGTTAATTCGTTACCTTTGGGCGAGATTAATCATTGTACCCTGATATCTCATATAGGTTAGGCCAAATGGCAAGATGTGGCGGCGCGTGTGCGACCCGCACACGGCGGTCCACCCGCGGCGCTTTGGGGCTTCCGACCCCGAAACCCGTTTCGGGTTTCCGAACGCCGTTTTCTTCTCTGTATTTTCAATTACTTTATTAATCTCGGGGTGTCTGCAAAATAGGTTTGGCGACCCTGGCGCCTGAGGACGCACGTTTGGACTTCCCGACTTCGTATTTGTGAGTGGGCCCTTTCCCTATTATTTAAATGTGTTTTATATTTGGGAAATTATATTTGGTTTATGCCTACACTATTTTGTGGTTTTAAATGGATATTTATATCGTATTATTAAGTAGACCTTGTGCCTAGTGCAATTACTCTGGGCTTACTAGTTTCGCCAAAAGATTTCGTAGACCATGGAAATGGTGGCTTGGCCTACATTTCCATTTGGGAATTATACCATTAAATTGGTGATTCCAGATATTTATACGCGTGTTAAGTTAGTATCGAATCAAGCCCTATTTTAAAAGGAATTAAGTATTTTAATTCCCTACTAGTACCTATTTGTGATTAGTGGCCTATATTTATCTCTGATCACTGAAGTTTTATTTTGGGTGAACCTTGGATATGTAATTTTCATCGTATTTGGGTTCACCTCATTGCCATTGAGTTGGTATTTCTATACCTTGGTACCCATGTGGCGTATCCTTGGTATTTCACGTAGTGTAGTTATACGCTTGGTATTTCTGCACGGCCTAAAATATCATATATATTGGATTAGCTGGTGGCATCCCGCATGTGAAAATTAGCTCACTGTTTTTTATGTGAGAAGGTTCAGTATGTAATTCATGTGACTCTCCCAACTAAGTTGCTTGGCACTTTATGTTTAGTGTACCGTCCGGCCGTGACCAGCCTTCACGTGATTGTTCACACGCACCGATTACGCCGTTATGGACCCATAGTAGTGCTACTGCTTCTAGGTCGCTCGGGCGACTAACTGGTTGTGGATGCGCATACGCCGCCTTCACGTGATTGTGTACACGGCGAGCGTACTGTTACTTATATTGTCTGTACTGTCACATTTAATATATCCGTATGAACTTGTGTGTTTGTACCTAAACGAGCATTTATCTTGTAGTCTTGGATTCATGGGGCCAGACCACTTTCACGTGATTGTTCACACGTACCAACACGCCTTCACTATGAATCCATAGTAGGTGCCACCGTTTCTAGGTCGTATGGGCTACTCAACTTCGTTGTGATGCGCATATGCGCCAAACCTTCACGTGATTGTGTATACGAGCGTGTATCTTATAGTTTTATATTGTGGTGTTATCACCGACTTTCACCATGCCACGAGGGCATTTATTTGATTTACGGGTTTCCGTAGATCCTTATTTTACGAACCTTCCTAAAGTATTTTTATGCCGAACGGTGACTTTCCTCGCCCGCTTCTGACGGTAAGTATATTTCTCTCCGTACTCTACCTTCTTTTCTACCTACTATTATAGTACGTTTTCAAACGGTTTTCCAACCAACTACTTGATTTTGACGCACGTAGGGTTACTATTTTCGTAAAACAAAGGTTTTTACAAAATGACTATTGGCCCACTCACTCCTTCTGTTTTTGCGCCCTCCAGTTTAGTGGTCGGAGCCGTCTACGTTCAAGCGTGGTATGACGAAGGTCTTAAATTCCCTTGGTATCAGAGTATAGCCTCAGATCCCGTACCTTGTACGACATTACCGTTGTATAAATTCTTCCGCCGTACATTTGTGTACACATTGGATCTTAATTTATTCAAATATTCTTATTTCTTTCAAATTGGCCACACCCTACGTGAGGCCGCCAAACACACTCGACTTTCGGGTGTCCACGTGTACATCCGGCCTGGGATGTGTCGTATTGCACGTGAGCGAGGTTACTACTTAACCTATGCCTTCCCTTCCGTACTGCACTTTCGTCGGCTGGTAATGTACTCACCCTTGAATCTTGGCCATCTCTTCGGTATTCTAATACTCGCCAGTTCATTCTCGAACTTTCGTGTCCTCGAATTCTTTTCGAATTGAGAAATTCTCTAACTCTACACCTTGGTGTATTGTCTCTCCCGAGCTTCTTAATTCTAAGTTCTTCTTGTGTCATACCACTTCGACGTCACCAACGCAGAAGTTTTCGACGCTTAGCTTTGGACGACTTAGACGCTTTCTTTTTACTAACTTGAGTTGAAAATCGCACTAATTGGGAAACTAATTCACTTGAATGTGATTATATTCCTGTGGTGTCAAGCACACATCCGATGATTTTGTCATCAAGTGTTTTCCTTAGGGGCGACGCTAGGCGTAGTTGTTGGCGGAACTTGTTTCCGTGTTCGACTAATCCTAGTGGACTTAATTCGTGAGACTTAATTTCACAAATTCTTCGCACCGACGGTGTTCTACACCTTAACTGACGGACTTTAACCTTCTGGGTGATGGGGCGCTTGAACAACTAACGTTGTTTGACTCGGACGTGCCTTTGACTTCTCAGTGGTCATGGGCGGCAATCGCCGAAGACTGAGACGTTTTCCTCCTCAATTGTCTCCAATCACTTTCCATTTTCATTCGAAATGGAAAATTATCACCGTGATTTCCTTGTACGGTACTCTCCGCACGTGACGACGAGAATGACTCTTCGATGATCGTAACCGAACTCCGTTCTGGCCGACTTTCCGAACTATTCCGTGCCTACTACTTCTAGTTAGGGACAATTTCCATCTTCGCGATGTCACTAATTGTGTGGAGTCTTTACGATCGCTTTGTTTTGTCGCACTCAATTCTCTTTGAACGTTGAAGAACTTTTTCGTACTTCCGAAGTCGACACTTCTTTCCACTCATGACTGTTGTCATTCAAATCGATCATCTTCCCACTTGTGCATGTGCGCTATCTAAACTATTCGTCGGCTACGCGTACGGATTGCGATCCATGAGTGATGAGGAAACAAACCACCTGCATGCAACCCGTAAACCGATATTAGCCCCACTTGAATTCCTTAGAACTCCTAGCAAGCCCTCGAGCTTTTCCGTCGAGTTCCTGCTGAAATCGACTCCTAGAAATTTCGTTCTAGCCACCATTTAATTCCCGAGGTCCCATGGATCGGAATCAAGCTCTACGGCTTAAATGGCCCGGGATCACTGTTTCTAGAATCGCCTCTTTACACCCGTAGTCGGGTATGAGGCGGTCATTCTTTCCTGCCTCCGAAAGAATCTATCTTTCAACGTGAAGTTCACTCGAATCATTCAAAGAAGGGATCAACTTCACATTAAACTCGTGGAGGTTAGATTCGCCGGGTGGATCCCGAAGCCTGCCACTCGGCAACTCCACCCGCCTTATCGCCCTGGGCCACTACAGCACACTTGCCTTGGTGAGTGTAACGTAAGAAACTCAAGAGTGCCATGTCTCAGGACGATTGGGACACAGAGTCTCGGTCCGGCAGCACTCCAAGTGAAACCAATCTTGGCCTTGCTCCGCATCCAAAGCAAGTTGACGAACAGCCTTCTATCGATAACCTACTTTCTGAGACGCACATTGCCAAGGCAATGTCATTCCATACTCCGGAACCTCTCTCCCGAATTTTGGTTATTCTACTCGTATCCTCGGTGGTGCCTCGGCAGCCTGGGTATGGAGTATTGCCGACTTCGGGGGCGAGTTCACTTTTACCAACAGGATACACTGTAAATGATTCCGATCTTGTTTTCGGAAACGTTAATCTTTCTTAAGCTTTTACTTCTGAATCCAAATGGATCCAAGTATTACCTACTCACCATTCCACTCTTGTTTATTCAAACTAATCACCATATTGTACTCCTAAATGGGTACGATTTGGAATGTCGCTATGCCGCGAGGCAAAGTCTATCTTGTTCCTCAAGGCCGATGATACTCGTTATCATCGCAAGTCAAGTTATGGCATAATCTCATTCGGGATGTCATGTCTTCGACGTGAATCCTAGGAATGGATTGCATTCTGCCTCTCATGCCAAAGGTGGATTGCTGGGCGAGGTTGATCACCTTCGCCACCTCGGCATACCGACAGACGTTCACCTGGCAGCACGAGAAATCAACTTGTGGCTCACTTTCGCCTACAAGTGTAACGCAACTCCGCCGAGTTAGTGGCTTGTGATGGTTGTATCACATCTTCTGCGTTGGAGGAAGGAAAATTCTTTCGTGTTGACGATCTACCGCTGTCAACGAATCTTCCCGAGGTTTTCCGACGATCTACCCGGGTTACCGCCCGATCGAGAAGTGAAATTCCACCACGATCCTTCTGTGCATTGATCAGACTTTTCTTGCCTCTATCTTTTGACTCCACCTCGAGTTGTGTGAGCCAAAGGAAATTTCGCTTCGAAACTTCTTCTGCTTAGATTCTTCTTCAATCTCGCACTCGTGGAGCTTAGGTCTTGTTTGTTCCGAACGAAGTGACGGCATTCTCTAAGGCTCGCATCGATTTAGGCAATTTATTCTGGGTGACGACTAAAAATCTGTTATCTCGCCTAGAATCTATGATCTCTTGACCAGCCTTCGAAGTGCACAATCTTTCGTCAAGATCGATCCGAGGTTGATTGTTTTCAACCGAAGATCAAGAACGTTATTGTTCACTTGACCAACTTTCTCTCGGACTCAAGTAGCCCATTGCAGTTCCTCGGTCATACCTTCTCTCAGGATGACACCGCCCTAGTAACTTTCATGAATTTGTTGACTCGGGAGTACTTTCGCTTCCTCGTACCTCGACAAGCTCTCAGGATAGTCTTCTGCCAGACTTTCGGCGTATTCCAATTGGGCCGATCATGCGAAATGGCACTTCCGCATGATTTTGTTGAAGCTTAAGGAGTTTTCAACTTGTGCGCTTCGACCTAACTATGTCTGGGACATGTGATTCTCGCAGATTGCTTTGTCGATCCCCGCAGAGTCAAGCTGGCTGGGGATCTCGAGCGAATCAGCAGTGGTTACAAGCATTCGAACCTTTCTTGGCTTAACTTGCCACCAACGCTTCGTGAGTGATTTCTTGTTGCTCCGCCTCTCACGAAACTTGCCCAGAAAATTCTAAATTCGTGTGGAATCGACGACCACGAGCAAATTTTTGACTGCCGAGTTTGGTCTACTTTGCTCTTGTATTAGCACTTTCCAACAACGGCGTATTCTTCGTAACCTACAAAGGATGCGTCACCGAATCAAGTTAGTTTGCGTGCTAATACAAAGATGGATGGATAGTCTCATGCCTTCGTACGATCGAAACCGCATGAGATGAATTATCATACCCATGATTCAAGCCGGGCGCATCTTTACTAAGTTCCGCGGCATTTCGTGAGACGTGACGACCGTTCTCACCGATCACCAAAGTTTGAGGCATCTCCTTCCTCTCGGGAGACCTCTCAACCCGGCTACTAAAGGGGAGATGGATTGAGTCAGAGGATCGATCACGATTGCACTATCGACACACCTTCCGGCCGTGCAAACGTAGGGTAACTAATAATTTCTATCGAAGTTCTTTTCGACGACCGCATTACTCAAGCCACCTAGTCGTTTTCCTCTTTTTGATCAATTCTCAAGGCACCGTTGTCACGATGAGTTGTTGTGGTGATTTTGGAAAGTACTCTTAACCAACTTTCGCTAAGCTAATTGTTATTTCTTCACCGCGCTTGAGGAAGCTAGAGACGTGCCATGCTGTGAGAACGCTTACTCCCAGATCTCATTGTACTTTATGAAATTTCGGGACGAAATTTTTTTTAAGGGGGTAGATTGCGTCACATCCTGCCCAAGAGAATAATATTATTTTATTTCTAAGGTGCAAATGACGTTTTGCCCTTGGTTGACCTTTCGGTTGACTTTGGGTCGTAACTCGTACGACGATTCACTTGTATTTTCTGACGTGCTCAAAGCGATACCGAACGCGTAGACGAAGCCGCAGCTGCTCGGACTGACGAATATTTTACTTCGCGTTGATTTTCGACGTTCCTAATTCACTTTTTGGACAATTTTGGAGTGTGTGGACTGGGGCCCATTTGGCGTCGAGCCATGTGACCTATCCCCGAAATTATGGGGATTTGTCCGGGTCTTGACCCGTGTCCCTTCCCCCTCCTTCTTCCCGGTTCTCTGCAAACAAAAACCAAAAAGCTCCCAAATTCTCTGACACCCGAGCTCTCCTTCGAAAGCCGCCATGGTGGCTTAGCCACCATGGTCTCACCCACCATCATCGTCATCTTCGCTGCCTAAACCCAAAGAACTACGTACACTAACCTGTACCCTGCACTTCGTGAAATTCTTAGGACACCCGAGGTATTCCCGACGAGCCTCCTCGTCGACAGTGACCACGATGGTCTCCGATTCGTTCACTCAAACCACACCCCGAGGTCCCCGTGAACATGCTCGAGCCATGGATGGCGAGATCGATCGAGTTTTGAAGTTTTGGAACTCCTACCACTTGAACCCGTGGACTTTTCTCCAAATTCCCTGGCCAACTCAGGCCTATTTTGGCCCCCAGCAGTAAACATCCTTCTCCTTAACTCACCAATTTGACACTTGAATCGTCAGAATTTGGTTGAGAAATGAGTGAGTTACAAGCTTTGAAATTTCCCGCCATTTTTCCAGCTTCGTGATGGCTATTTATGAAGTGGCTTCTATGACCGGAAAAAGACCAGAGTTGACCTAAGCCACGCCATCGGATCGTCAGACTGCGTTGTCGACGCCGCAGACCGGCTCGTGACCGACTTGCCGACGCGCATTGGACCGAACCGCTTGCCGAGCCAGATGGACCGGCTCTGAGCTCAGGCTGAGTTGGACCGGCCACCGGCTGCCCGACCTTCAAGCCGCGCGTGAGGGCGCGTAAGGTCCAAATCGTGTTCCGTTTTCACCTGGGCCGACTCTCAGACACGTGCATTACCCTGGGTAGTATGCATTTTAATTTTTGAGGTGTTTTGGACCTCCAAATTGAGAAAGCAAGGATTAGGTTTAATTAATTAGTTAATTCGTTACCTTTATGAGATTAATCATTGTACTTCTGGGTGATAGTCTCATATAGGTTAGGGCCAATACAAGATGTGACTGGGCGTGTGCGACGCAAGACACTCGCGGCCCACGGCGCGGTTTTGGGGTTTCCCGACCTGGAACTGCGGTTTCCAACGCCGCTGTGATTTCAATTACTTTATTAATCTGTGTTCCAAAATAGGTTTGGCACTTGGCGCTCTGGGAGACGTACGTTGACTTCCCGACTTCCTTATTTGTGAAAGGCCCTTTCCCTATTATTTAAATGTGTTTTATATTTGGGAAATTATATTTGGTTTATGCCTACACTATTTTGTGGTTTTAAATGGATATTTATATCAGATTATTAGTAGACCTTGTGCCTAGTAGTAATTACTTCTGCTTACTAGTTTCATTATTTCACTATGCAAAATTAAGTGCATTGTCTACATTTCCATTTGGGAATTATACCATTAAATTCGTGATTCCGTATTATTTATACGCGTGTTAAGTTAGTATCGAACTGCCCATTTTTTAGGAATAAGTATTTAATTCCCTACTAGTACCTATTTTGTGATTATGTTTATATTTCCATCTCGATTTACCCTGAGCCGTATTTTGCGAACCTTGGGATATGGTAATTTTCTATCGTATTTTGGGTTCACTCTAGTTTGCCATATCACTGGAAGGTATTTCTATACCTTGGTACCCATGTGGCGTATCCTTGGTATTTCACGAGTAGTTATACGCTTGTATTTCTAAAATGTGCCCCGAAATATCATATATATTGATTAGCTTCGAGGGCATCCCGTATGTGGGAAAATTAATTCCGCCTGTACCCGGTTTATGCAGAGTATTTCGTAGTATGTTTTCATACGCTCAACTAGGTTAAGCTTACCTGTTTGCTTGTACGTCCGGCCGGGGACTAGCTCACGTGATTGTCTACACGCACCGAGGCTGCCATGGACCCATAGTGTGCCACTGCTCTAGGTCGCCCGGGGCGACTCGAACTGCTAGATGCGCATACGCGCCAGCTTCACGTGGATTTGTACACGAGCGTATCGCACTTACAGACCTGTACTGTTTCATGACAGAATATATTCGTATGAATTGTGTTTGTACACGAAACGAGTATTTATCTTGTAGTCTGATCAGGGGGCCGTGACCACTTTCACGTGATTGTTCACACGCACCAACACGCCACTATGAATCCATAGTAGGTGCCACCGTTCTGGGTCGTACGGGGCGACTCGAACTCACAGGATGCGCATATGCGCCACCACGTGATTGTGTATACGAGCGTGTATCTTATAGTTTTATATATTGTGGTGTTATCACTCATTCTTCACGATGCCACTTAAAGGTTTATTGATTTACTTGTTTTCCGTAGATCCTTATTTTTACGAACCTTCTAAAGTATTTTTATGCCGAACTAAGTGACTTCGCTCGTTTCTCTCTGACTCGTAGAAGTATATTTCCATTTACCCCGTTTTTTCTACCTTACTATTATAGTACGTTTTCTCAAACGGTTTTCCAACCAACTACTTGATTTTGACTACGTAGGGGTTACTATTTTCAAAACAAAGGTTTACAAAAATGACTATTATTGGGCCCACTCACCCTTCGTTTTTGCGCCCTCCCGTGCTCTAGTGGCCGGAGCCGTCTACGTTCAAGCGGTGGTATGACGAAGGTTCAAATCTTGGCATTGTATACGTATCCCGTACCTTGTACGATTACGTTGTATAAATTCTTCCGCCCAGACATTTGTGTACACATTGGATCTTAATTATTCAAATATTCTTATTTCTTTCAAATTGGCCACCCTACGTGGTGTCGGCGCACACTCGACTTTTGGGTGTCCATGGTATTATCCTGTCGGGATGTGTCACTAACTCCAACGTTTTTCATCCAAAATAAGTCATGTGCAAGACACGTGACTTGTGTTCAGGGTTATTTTAACATTTACACATGAAGAATATCATCCAACTTTACCATAGATTGCAGTCGTTCCACTTTTCCGAACGACAAACCTCAAATCATTGTATACCGTATCGCCCCCTCTTTTTGTATTTTCCCGAGAAACCCTAGAATTATTTTGTGAAAGGCAATTTATTAGAAGGGAGTGAGGTGTTGCAATGTCCAAAATAACCTCGAACACAAGTCATGTGTCCTAGCACATAACTTATTTTGATGAAAACTTAAATGTAGTTAGGGGTGGAGATGACAAATTAATGATTTCGAAAGTTTGTATGATAAATTGCTTAAAATTGTATTTTATATGACAAATTAAAAAGGTATATAATTTCATATGACATTTCAAAATTTCCTTTCGTTTAAAATTTTGGATTTAGTTTAGTTTGGTGATGTGGAACATTTTGGGGTTTGGTCATGTAAGGCCGCCTTCGTAAGGTGTTTTTGTTTGTTGTGGCTTGAAAGATGAATGTACAAAAGAGGGAAAGCGATGGAGAAACACTCACTCAATTATGACATTATCTTAACGTGTTTGGGTTGGGGTGGCATCATTGGTGCAAATATTGTGGGCGTCTTGTGTGATGGGAATCACTGTCTCGTATTTATAATCAGCTATAGATTGGAATTGCAAATGCAATGAACTTCAATATTCTCGTTATATTTATAACATTTTACTTAATATGTGATTTTGCTAGACAGACTGCTCAAAAGTCAAAAGTTAACTAGGGGTAAATGGTATACCACATTACATTCTAAAAATGCGTGTGCGGTGGACATACACCAAGGTAGTAAGCAAAAATGCTCTCCATGTACACTACATCAAATATTTATGGTCAACGGGGAGTGTGAAGATGTTATTAAAGAGGCTTGGAGTACTGTAGTTCATGGAGTTCCGATGTTTCGAGTAACAGAGAAGATCAAATGTATAAGAGTGGCTTTGCTTCAATGGAGTCAAAATGTTTTTAGGGCAAGGAGGATGAATTGGACCAAATTAGGATAAACTTAACTTTATTCTTGCTCAACTGTTCTCAGTTTCGCTTGCAGAAAGAACGAATATGAATCAACAGCTTAAGGAGCTTCTTTCTATAGAGGAGAGATGTTTTGGGAGGTAGAGGCTGAAAGTTTCATGGCTTAAGAATGGTGATCACAGACTGCTTTCTTCCATAGAAAGGTGAACAATCAGAAAACTAAGAACAATATTGTAGGGCTGGTTGATGCGAATGGTGTTCGACAAGAGGATGATATGAGATCGAAAGATTGTGTTAGATTATTTTTCCAATTTGTTTCCAGTCTGATCATGTTGAGGAAACTGTAGAGGTGGTGGATGCTCTAGATAGAAGAGTTTTTGGATGATATGAATGCAATGTTGAATCTAATTTTTGGTGGAAAACCAAGAATGTGGTCTTCCAAATGTTGTCAAATAAGTCCCCAGGTCCAGACGGCATTCCTCCCCTTCTACTAGCAGTATTGGCATATTGTTGGAGAGGAAGTGATTGCAACTATTCTTAATTTCCCTTCATTCTAGTCACTTGTTACAGAAGATAAACTTACCCATGTCACTCTTATTCCAAAGGTGAAGGATCCAAAAGGAATGTCCAACCTGCAGCCTCTAAGTTTGAGCAATGTCGTATTTAAATAGCTGCCAAGGTCCTCAAGTGAATAGGATGAAGGCTACTATGCCTCATATTATTTCTCACCACCAAATCGCATTTGTCCCTGGTCGGTTGATTTCGATAACACCTATTGGCATCGGAGATTGCCCATTGCATGGTAAGGAAACGGAAGAGAAAAAAGGTTTCTTGGCTTTTTAAATTAGACACGAGCAAAGCCATGATCGGATTGAATGGAGTTATATGAATAAGGTTCTTTAAACTCGGTTTCTTTCAACGGTGGAGTTAATTATGGTTTGTGTCTCCACAGTTTCTTATTCTTTTTTATTGCTGGGACATCCGTCGAGGTCCGGCGACAGGGCGACCCTCTCTTGCCATACTTGTTTCTACTCGTGTGTTGAAGGGCTCTGGGGCTTTAATTGCAAAAGAAGGAGGCTGGGTTGCTGCAGTGCATCTCAATTTGCAAGGATACCCGGCCAGCACTAATTTTCTTTTGGGATGATTTCTTTTTCATGAGAGCTAATAGGGAGGAGTGTGATCATCTCATGAATGTGCTTAAAAGCTATGAAACTTGCTTCAGGGCAGCTGATCAATTTCGAGAAAAGTATCGTCCTCAGCAAGATTGTGAAGAAGGTCATTCAGTCCTCTCTTGCTAATTGTTTAGGGTCCAAATGAGTTGATAGACATGAGAAATACTTAGGCCTTCCCACCTTAGTAGGACGAATCAAAAGAAGATGTTTTAGTTATATTAAAGAGAGACTTTGGAAGAGACTTCCAGTTGGAGGGGAAAAAGCTGTTGGAGTGCTATGAGGTAGGAACATATCGTGAAAGTGGTCGCACAATATGTACCTCAATATACACCGACACACCCCACCCGATACCCACGTGGATACCGAGCCCGGCGTGCTGCCGACACTGTAAGTGACGGCTTCAGCTAAATACATGACACACTTAGTTTAAGTAAATTAAATTACCATAAAGTTGCGGAAATTAATGTCAACGTGCACAAGGTCTGAGCTTACTAATTTGAAACAATGAAACAAAATAATGAATCAAGTTCCTAGAATCTCTATCCATAACAGGATGGATATTATTAAAAGAAACCGAATAAGAAATAGTAAATCCCTACATGGTTGGGAAATAGAATCGTAGCCACGGATGCCTCGACTTCACCATGCTCTGTCACTAGGTCCCGACGGGGTGCAACAACAAAAGGTGTGAGTGGACGAAAATAAAAAGTTTCTCAAATACCTTCTTTCAACATAATAACCCCTATTCAAACTAAAAGATTATTCTAAAATCGTACTCATCGTAGTGGCATACGTCAAAATGTAGTTTATAGGTGTAATCGGAAACATATATCAATATAAAATCCGGTGATAACAAATTATATTTCCAATAGTCCTTTCATCATATATACCAATAATATAAATATAGGAAACCAACACAGGGTATATGAGCAATCACCCATTTACGTGTTGGAAGAACAAACCTCAATCCCCGTACAAGCACTTTACGTTATTCAATTAAATTGTAATTTCTAGTACCACACACATGTAAGCACTTCGCGCAATAGCGCGTCACACCCGAAGTCCTTACGTAATGGGGCCTTTCCCCAAAAATAAACATAAACGTGTAAGACAAGTTTGCACTAAGGTATTTACCGAACAATACCCCGAAGTACAAAGGCGTGTGACCCAAACATGTGAGACTTGTCCTACTACTGCAGTGAGACTCGTACTACAACGTAGTGAAAGCATACCAAGTGTGTTTAGATATAAGGAGCAAAATCCCTTTCATAATCCCCAAATATTTAATATCGCATAAATAATATTTCCTCTCGAAATCATATACCAAATACCAATATATTTACGCATAAGTGAGATCATAGTATAAACCATTTCATAAAATATATTCATACTTTTGTACATAACCACAATCACCATTTAAACCCATTTCATAAAGCATATATATATATATAGAGAAATATATATATAATAACACAAAACCATTTCATAACATATAAATTCAGTTTCCAAAATCATTTCATATAATAAAACTATCCAAATTATAAATATTTTAAAGCATGGAAACCATTTAATAAAACAAAGTCCACTCACCGGTGACGGTGAAATCTCCCTGTTGCCCTCGAAGTGTGGTACCGAAGAATTACCTATTTAATATTAGGGAAAAATTAGAACCTCCCAATATAAATTAATATAGGCCCTATAGAAAATATTCCAAAATAACACTATTTTAGCGAAAACGGCTCGAAAAACGATTCCGAGTCTGAAAACCCTACAATCGCCGTCCACCGCTGGGCGCGCGCGCCGCACGCGCCACGCACCGGAAACCCAAGCGACCCGCCGCCACGCGCTGGCACGTGTCGCCACGCGCATTGCACGCGCCGCCGACGTCACCCTCACCGCGCATGCCGACGTCACCACACGTCCGTCGACGTCGCGCCGTTAAAGTCAACGCGCGCGCCAAACTTAACTAATATACCTTCGACGGAATATTTGACGTCGTCAGAATATTCGTTACCGTTGACGGAATATTCCTTCTTCCTCCTCGCCGGCCGCGAGCCTCCGCCGCCGCCGTCCTCCACCGTCCGGCTCACCTAATTTTCCGAAAATTTCCGAATTAATCCCAAAACTTCAAAATTCATAACTTCTTCATTCTTTGGCCAAATTTAACGTGCCATATATCAAATTGAAGGTATTGACGAGTAGAATATTTTCATATCAATTTGGGCCCGGAAAAATGGTCAGAGATGGCCTAAAATTGGCCAGAAAGCTTCGGGAAACCCTAATTCCCGTTCTCCTTCAAAACCGCACCAAATTCGACAAGCTCTTTATATCATTTGAACCTACTAACGTAATAAAACCAATGATAATGGTTTCGAGGCTTACCTTGGTCGAGATTGTACAGAAATCGAATGGCAAGCTTGCCGATATCGTTCCGACGCCGATTTGATCGATTGGGTCTCGGTTTGAGATTCTCGAATCACAATCTCGTCCAAAATGACGAGACGACGTAATGGTAAGGCCACCTTGAGCGACTGCCTCGACGGTTTTGTGATTTGTTCACTTAGCTTGGGTGGTTTTTGTGAAGTTGGCCGAGAGAGAGAGAGAGAGAGGTGGGAGAGATCGCAAAGTGAGAGGGAATGAGGGGTTGGGCTGCACAGCAGCCAGCCAAAAACCCTAATTTACTTTACGGGGTGAAAATTACTAAAATGCCCTACACTTTAAAGCTTCATAAAACTTTCGCTTTAACTCCGAATTGAGTTCCGCTACAGCCCACGCGTCAGACGACGAGTACATCATGAATATGTAAAGAAATAAATTTTCATAAGTCGTCACGAAAAGTCAACAAAAGTCAACATTGACCACTAGGGTATTTTTGGTAATTTCACATAAAATTTGGGACGGGTTGTAACATACACGATGAAAAAATCTTTGCTTCCTAAGTACTTTTGTGACGACCTAAACAAGATGGTAGCCTCTTTTGATGGAATGGATGAGGATAAAAAGAGAATTCACTGCTGGGGATGGGGAAATTATGTTCCCCCAAAAGAGGATGGAGGTCTTAGTTTTCAAAACATGTCTGCTTAATCTGGCTCTCTTTGGCGAAACAAAGTTGAAGCTTAGATGTGACCCCTCTTCACTAGTTGCCTAAGTTTTCAATGCTAAGTATTATCCCAATTCAACCTTCTTGAGTTTTACTATTAAGAAGGATGCTTCTTTTGGCTGGAATATAGGTGTGTTGCATGACCAGTCATAAAATGAGGGTCAAGATGGCAGGTGGGCAAAGCAGGAGAATATTGATATTTAGAAAGATAGATGGTTACCTCCCTCCTCCTCTTTTCGGACTTTCTCTCCAAAAACCTTCTGACTTTACTCTTTACATTGTCATGATTTTTTGGTTGAGAATCTGAGATCCTGATTTCTCAATTAATTTGAGACACCTTTCTTAGAAATGGAAATCAATATGATCCCCTCCTCCTCTAAGTACATGCATTGTACTAATGATAGGTTAATATGGCACTTTGACAAGAAGGTTGTATTCTACCAAAAGTGCTTTTACCATGTTGCAAGACTCTGGATTGAGCTCCCTCTGTCTCATCTAGTTCCTCTAATGCTTATGGTAAGATGTGGTCTAAAATATGACATAAAGTTCCACCAAAGGTCAAGGTCTGTGCGTGAGATTGTGTGTAATAACCTGGTGCCAACTAGGGATAGGGAGAACCTAGTAAGGAGGCATGTGGCGGACGATGCGAGTTGTATTCTTGTGGAGTTAATGTAGAATCTGTTCTCTATGTTTTAAGAGATTTGCCCATATGCTCGGTGCTTTTGGTTATCAACACCTTTGGGTCACCCTCGTTCTAGTACTGAAGAAGTCTCTGTGCTAGGCTACGCAACTATCTCAATTTCGCTTCGTGTTTGATGGTTTGGTGGGGTATTTGGAAAGCTCGTAATTAGCAACTTTGGACTGGTAAAGTATCTTCACTTCTGATTCTTCTATTATTGGCCTATTGAGTTGGTGGCAATAATAGGCCTATTATTGGCCTATTGGCCTTGGAACTTTGGTAGAACAGAGATCAAATTACATACTTGGAAATGGTTGAAGCCCCCAAGTGGTAGACTCAAGTTAAATGTAGATAGGTCATGGAATGAAGATCTTAGAGAGGTGGAGTTGGGGAATTATAAGGGGACTCTTAACGCAACTTTGTGCCGCCTTTGTGGAGACAATATGATTATATCTCTTCCCTTCCAAATTGAAGCGATGGCTGTTTGTGATGGCTTGGTTCTGGCGTCATCTAAGGGTCTACAAAATTTAAGTTTGGAAAGCGACTCCCTCTAGATTGCAACAACTCTTTAGGATGGCTCCTCAATATGTCTCATGTTGGACCTATTGTCGAAGACTCCAAATTCTGGTTGTCCGCAATCACTGGAGGATATTCTACCCACGTACGTTGGCAAGCAAATGACATTGCCCACCGTCTAGCGCGTTTTGCTTTTTATTGTGATAATTGTTGTATTTGGCTTGAGGATCCACCGGATCTCATTGCTGATCCTATGTTAGAAAAATGTTTGAACTAGAGCCCTCTTTTTAGAGGTTTTTTATTGGTCCTCTGTTTTCTATGAAGCTATCGTTTCTTTAAAAAAATAATAATAATTATGGTTCACACTTAAGATTCCTCTTTCGCCCTTTTGGGTAGTATCAAGGGGTTCGGTCACAATAGTATGTACCATTCAGTTGTACGAGTTTTATGCAAGATCTAACCATTGTATAGATGCATATGAATTGTCTTTCTTCGTTTACCCCTCATGTCACTTTTAACTTGTCTTTACCAATTTAGCCCTTCATTTATTTGTGTAGGATATGTCATTTCCCGCTTTGCAAGTCGCGTTTATCTCCATGCTTGGACTTTTGCATCAACACCCACTATGGCTCCGCCATCCCCATTCTTATATCGTTGAAAAAAAAAAGTTATTTGAAAGAACAATAAATTTTGCATGATCCACTAAACCAATGACATATGTTGAAAAACTTACACATGTCATTCTTTTATTGGAATAAGACCCCACAGTGAAGTTGAACTCGTTTCATGTAAGTAATTCTAGCAAGCAGGGTTTTGAGTGTATTCTATGTTATATTCTCTTACAACTTATTTTCTATATTTCATACCATACAACTTATTTTAACTTAAATTTATTTTGCGGAGATGAAAACAATGATAAAAACTGAGCAACTTGCTATGATATGCATTTTGTATGAAATATCCAGCAATTTCAAAAGTAAAACATTACATGAGCAAAAGCATAATCTCTCCACAATTTTTGTAACATCTCGTAAAACGTTTGTTATAAAATAATCCCCGAGGCATATTTTGGACATGTTCGTGTTATTTTGTACACGGGACCGTGTATATTTTACTGTTTTGGTGTGTCCACAATGCCCCCAAAACTCAAAATATCTCTCTCTCTTTTTCCTCTCACTCTCTCTCCGTCACTCTCCCTTTCTCTCTCTCCCTCACTGATTGTGCACAGTACACATCTTCGGAAAACCGACGAACCGAGGAAATCCAAAGTCACCACCATGTTCATCTCGATGCTCTGAAGTCAACAGTGCTAACCGTTCATCCAAACTCCCAGTCGTTTGACGGAAATCGTACACGGAAGAACCGAACCTTCCCGGCGATATTCTCGCCAATCCAGACCGAGGTGAGGTTTCTAACTACTACCATTGAATTCCTCTCGTTTAGTAGATGAATTTTCATAAGTCATTTACTTGAATTAGTGGAGTTTTGATGTAGATCGAAGAGCTTTGGTAGTCGCGGTGTTTTAGGGGAAATACAGGCCATTTCCTGAGCTTTTTCGGCCACACCAAAGGTATATCGTTACTCTACTCATCTCTAGCTTCATATTTACATAAAGAACATGAAATTTGGCTGAGAAATGAAGAAGTTATAAACGTTTGAATATTTTCCAAAAACCGGCCAAACTCCGACGAGTTGCAGACAACGGCGATTGGCAGGGGACGGCAGTCAGCAGCGGAGCTTCGGTGACCTGAGGTAAGGATGAACGGCGTCAATTAATGGTGTTAGTTGACCGTTGACTGGAGCTTCGTGTGGCGCGCGTGAACCGCGAGTCGGGGTGCGTGGGATAATTTTTTCGACTTCCATCAACACGAGGTGACTTGTGATGATGCGTTCTACCTAAGGGCACTACATATGGTATTTTTTGGAGTATTTCGAACCTTCGTATTGAGCAAATAAAGGATAAGTGTAGTTTATTAGTTTAATTAGTAACCTTTATGAGTTTAATCATTACTATAGTGATATCTCATATAGGTGAGACTTATCTAGAGGACTACTAGGGCTACCCAGGATAGGGGACTACAACCCGGCTACTTACTAGTTTTTTCGTAAATATATTATTACGTATGATTTTCACAGCTTTCTTTAAATTGTTAACATGACTTATATAATATGTGATCGTTGGAGGTAGAACATCCGTATTATATTTGCCACCTAAACTCACTATTTACTATGCTCCGACTGTTATGCACCTGTAAGAGCAGCTCCAGCCCAGAAAATTGTTGGGGGGCTGTGGAGCAGTTGCTAGGGGGTTGTGGGGGGAGTGGGCTGGAAAAGGAAGTCCATCGGGGTGGGTGTGGAGCTCGGGCTCCAACCCAGTGGAAAGTTGACAGCCCAAGCCACCGAGGTGGCTGACGTCAGCCACGCGGATTAAAAATTTTGCGTTGCACGCGCGCGTGAGGCCACGTGGCTTCCTCTGGACCGTGAGATCTCAACAGCTCTTTAATGTGAACCGTTGGATTTTCAACGGTAATAAAAAAAAAAAGGATTTAATCTCAACCGTTGGATCTCAGATCAACGGTTGACATTAATTCCTTTAAAATTAAAAAAAAAAGTTTTAAAATTCAGAAAAGTTACCGTTGTGACACGTGGCACAATCTGGAGCGTTGAAATTCAAATTTTGTTAAATCCAATGGCAGAGATTAATTAAGGGAATAAAAAATTAATTGCAAAAATTTGTAAAAATGGGGAAATTTTTTTTAAAAAATTGTAATTTTTTTTTTACTTTTCTATAAATACCTTGGCAATTTCATCTACCTTACACCACACTCCCATATTTTCTCAACATCTTTCTCAAGCTTTCAAAGTTTCAATCCATTTCTTTTTCAAAATGACAAACCAGTCAAGCAGGTGGTACGAACCGGACGCTTCTTGAAGATGTTGCGTTGTGTGTTAGCCGGGTTCAAATCACCATGATTCGATTTCGGGGAATGAGATGCAGCTTGCGAGAAATGTGGAGTCTTATTCATTCCGCATATATCGATAGCAAAATGGGTGGCCAAAGAATTCAAAGATTCATTGTCCAAATAAGAAAACTACTTAGCCAATCGTTTAGTACGTGGAGAGACGCCTGACACAAGCTAGTGCTAATCTTCGAAGTGGGAGAAAATTAGCATCGTGCAATAATATATTTATTTCTTTATTTGTATTATTTAATTGTTACCTATTTTCATTATAATTATTTCTTGTATTATTTATTTGTTACCTATTTTTAATATATTTATTTAATCTCTACATTGTATAGGAACTTCAAGCACAAGCTTGGTATGGTGCTCAAACCAAAAGTAAAAATAAAACATCTACCCGCCATGAATGTTGGAATGTTGTCAAAGATTGTCCAAAGTTCGTAGTTGTGCCTCGGCTGGCCCGTGTTTTCGTGGAATAGCACCCTCACACTCTACACGCTATGAAGATGAAGATGATGCAGAGATGTGCGAAACGCCCTCCCGTTGAACAAGCTTCTGTGGTCGAGCCGTTTTCCAATTAGGGCCCCAAGTAAGAAAAGCTTCAAAGAGAAAAGGTAATGCTTCCAAGAGTGATTATGCAAAAGTATATGGAAGACATTGCCCGTCAAGGTGAATTGTCTTTGGCCCAGAATTGGCTAAATTTCGAGGTTGATAAGGCTGTAGAGGATGCAAGGTCCTGCACGATTATGCAAAATTTGAAGCCGATCGAGAGAAAGAGAACTACTTCTAAGAAAGAGAGCATATGCATGAAGAAAGAATGGCTCAACGGGATCGTGTGGGAGATTATGAAGGAGCCTTAGAAGGGAAGTCTCCAACTCTAAATACTTTGCGCTCGAGAAAGCATTGTGGTGCGAATGAGGCGTGGAACAGAAATGGTATAAAGAGGAGACGGGTCCTAGCACCACAACACGATTTTTCGCTTCGTGCAATAGACCCATAACACTCAAAAGCATCTCGCTTTTGTGTGTAGTACGAATCATGGTTGCAAACACTCCCATGATTTTGTTAAACAAATGTCGCCCATTCTAAAACGACGTCTAAATGCAATCGGGAGAATACATCATATCGATAAAATAATCATCCAACAGATCCCCGACCTCGTCGTTGCCTATTTCTATCAATGTTGACAAAGACGGTCAGGCATGGAGTGTGTGAGCAAGACCTCCGATGACTCGACGAGAATGTGAGGCTCTTGGCCATTCTTGATTCGTCATCTCTCCGTCTACGCTCGTGATCCTCATCCATCTGATTTTTGGCCCAATCCCCGCCAATGAATGTTGCTTCTGATTGGCTAAACAATTGTTCCTCTTCTTGATCGATTTCCCACATCATCTTTGAAGAAGAAGAAGAAGACATTGTAAAAGAAAGAAGCAGAAACTATGAATAATGATAGGGATTTTGGTGAAGAAGGAAGCAGAAACTATGAATGGTGGTGTGAGATTTCTGAGGATGGATGGTGGATTATATGGAGGATTCAGAAAGGATTAGGTTGTTGATAATGCCACGTGGCATGCTGTCATTCGTTAAAAAGTCAGTGGAAATCTTTACTCGAAATGTGTCATCGGGTTGTGACACGTGGCATGCCGTCATTCGTTAAAAAGCCGGTGGAAATCTTTACTCGAAATGTGTCATCGGGTTGTGACACGTGGCATGCCGTCATTTGTTAAAAAGTCAGTGGAAATCTTTACTCGAAATGTGTAATCGGGTTGTGACACGTGGCACGCCGTCATTCGTTAAAAAGCCGGTGGAAATCTTTACTCGAAATGTGTAATCGGGTTGTGACACGTGGCACATTGAGAACGATTAAAAATTTTATCCGATATAACAAATAAAATTATTTTGAATTATTTTATAAATAAATAAAAAATACAAATATTTTATTGTTATTGATTTTTTCGGATAATGACACGTGGCGCAACGAGAACGATTAAAAATCTAATCCGAAATTACAAATAAAAATTATTATGTATTATTTAATGAGTATAAATAATACTAATATTTAATTGTCAATTGCCAGGCAATTTAATTGTAGGGGTGGAGATGAAAAAAGCAATTGCCAGGGGAATACACTGTTCATTAGGGCAGTTACTGTTCATTGGGGTGGATTGAATAGTGATTGCCTGGGGGAAAGTGGACAGGGGTGGAGTTGCCCTAATAATGGGTTTTACCCATCACCGCGCACTTTACTTCCTCTTACAACTTTAAAAGTTTTTACTTTTCTCAATCTCATGCATAATTGGCTTTCGTCACTTTACACGTGTCGGCCAGCACTTCCCGACACCTAGCGTGTCAGGATCGGGATGTGTCAGATTGGTATCAGAGCATATGACACACCCCACCCTCGATACCCACGTGGATACCGAGTTTGAGGCGTGCTGGCCGAGACTCGTAAGTGACGAAGCCATTTTATGCAAGACAACACTTAATTTATGTAATTTAAACCGTCAATTAATTTGCAGAAATCATTACAAATGTGCACAAGGTTCAGAGCGTAACTAATATAAAGCAACGAAAATAAATATATAGAGTCAAGCTCCTAAAACTTTTATCAATAACAGGGATGGATATTATTAAAGAACTAAATGAAAGATAAATGCCTCGACTTCATCAGATGCACCGCTACTAAGTCTTGCAGGGGGGCAAAAACAAAAGGTGTGAGTGGACGAAAAATAAAGTTTTCTAAACCCTTTTCTCTTTTCAACATAATAACCCCTTATTTGAAATTCAGTATAGGTGTAAAATCATACTACCGTAGTATAAGTCAAATCATACTATGTATATATATAACTGAAAGTAAACCTCAAAGTATATTCCGTAAAGGACCATTTATGTTTCCAAAAGTCATACCACAATCGATATCAATAATTATAATAAAGAAAACCAACACAGGGTATATGTGCAATCACCCATGTACGTGTTGAGGAACCTCATGCCAATCCCCGTACAAGCACTTTACGTTATCATTCCATTTGTACTCCTAGTACCACACATATATAAGCACTTGCGCAATAGCTCGTCACACCCGAGTCCTTACGTTGTGGGGCCTTCCCCCAAAAATAAACATAAACCTAAGACCAGCTGGCACTAAGGTATTTACCGGTCAATACCCCTAGAGTATAGTGCGTGTGACCCAAACATGTGAGACTTATCCTACGACCGTGAGACGGTACTACAACGTAGTGAAAGCATACCAAGTGTGTTTGAAAATATACATATATACATCATGTGTATAAATAAAGAATATCTTATACTTCATAATTTCACAATTACTCGAACATTGCATAAATAAATATACTCATTAAAATCAAATATTAAATATCCATGTATGTTACATCCCATTCCGGAAATAATAGTATTTTATTCCCGGAGGTGCAAAATGACGATTTTGCCCTTGGTTGACCTTTCGGTTGACTTTTGCGTCGTAAATCGTACGACGCATTCACTTGTATTTTCTTGACGTGCTCGTCGATACGAACGCGTAGACGCGAGCCGTACGTCGTTCGGACTCCGAACGAATATTTTACGGGCGTAAGTTTTCGACGTTTCCCGTATTTTCAAATTTGGACAGTTTGGTGGTTGGGCTGGGGCCCAAATCCCTATTGGCCCATGTGGCCTTGTCCCCTGTCTTTTGACTCTCTGTCCCTCACTCTCTCCCGTGTTTCCTCTGCAACACAAAACAACAAGGAGCAAAAGCTCCAAATTGTTAATGGCACCAGTGGCCATTCCTCTCCCTCTCCCCGAGCTCCCACCAGGCCAAATTTCTTGACCAAACCATCACAACCAGCTGGGTTTGGACCCCTGCAACTCAAACCCAGAAACTGGAAATTTGATCAAGGCACCCGAGCTTTCTCGACGAGCCTTCTCGTCGATTTGGACCACGACAGTCCCTGGTTTGTTCACCATTCAACCAGCTCCCCAAGGTCAGGGGACTTGCATAAACCCTACGCCGAGTTTGGCCGAGTTTTGGAGCTCTCGAGATCGGCTCATTTGAACCGATGGATCTTTCTTCAAATTCCGACCACCTCGAGGAGCTATTTTAGGCCACGGGCGCGTAAATCGAACTCCCATTGACTCCGGCTTCATTTTGCCTTTGAATCGTTGAATTTGGTTGAGAAATGAGTGAGTTACAAGCGTTTGAAGTTTCGGCCAATTTCCAGTTCCGGCGGCGGCGTTAGCGACGGAATCTGGCGAGATGGCCGTGGCCCGGCCGTGATTTGGTTGGGGCGGCACTAGCGGCGTCGACCAGATTCGAACCGGACTGCTGACGTCAGCATTGACCGAACCGGCTTGAGCTGAGCCGCGTTGACGGCTTGAGCCGAGCCGTGTTGACCGGCTCGAGCCGAGCCGAGTTGACCGGCTGACCGGCTCAGCTGACCGGCTCAGCTGACCAGCTCGCTCGTGAGCCGCGCGTGGAGCTGCGCGTGGAGCCATCGGCTCCGATCTTCAAGCCGCGCGTGAGGGCGCGTGGATGGTCCAAATTGAGTTCTGTTTTCACGGGTCGACTCGTGACGACGTGTACTACCTCGGGGTAGTATGCATGTTAATTTTTGAGGTGTTTTGGACCTCCAAATTGAGAAAACAAGGGATAGGTTTAATTAATTCGTTAATTCGTTACCTTTATGAGTTTAATCATTGTACCGGTGATATCTCATATAGGTGAGGCCAAATGGCAGCGTGTGGCGGCGTGTGCGACGGCACACGGCGACCCACGGCGGCGGTTTTGGGGTTTCTGACCCCGAAACTCCGTTTTCGGGTTTCCGAACGCCGTTTTCTTCGTATCTTCAATTACTTTATTGATCTTGGGTGTTCCAAAATAGGTTTGGCGACCCTTGGCGCTCGGAGGACGTATGTTTGGACTTCCCGGCTTCGGTATTTGTGAGTGGGCCCTTTCCCTACTATTAAATGTGTTTTATTTTGGGAAATTATATTTTGGCTTATTGCCTACATTATATTGTGGTTTAAAATGGATATATTTATCGTATTTTTGGTAGACCTTGTTATATTATTTTATTACTCGGTTTACTAGCTTAGCTCGGTAATCTTGTTAGGCTTTGAAAATTAGTGGGCTTTGGGCCTATAATTCCATTTGGGAATTTCACCATATTTTGGTGAAATTCCGTATTGGTTTATACGCGTATTGCTAGTATCGAACCGGCCCTATTTTAGGGAATTAAGTATTTTAATTCCCTACTTGTACCTATTTGCGATTATGGGTTTTATACCTATCTGACGGCCTTGAGTCGTATTTGGGTGAACCTTGGATATGATAATTTTCTATCGTATTTTGGGTTCACCTAGTTTGCCATTATGTTGGTATTTCTATAACCTTGGTACCCATGTGGCGTATTCTCGGTATTTCACGTATTTTAGTCCTATGCTTGGTATTTCGGGTACGGCCCCGAGAATACCATGTATATATTGATTAGTTTGAGGGCATCCCTTATAGGGAAATTACCCCACATTGTTCTATGTAGAATCCTCTGTAGTATATTTTCATATGCTCAACTAGGTTGCTTACACGGTGTTTGGTGTACCGTCCGGGGCCAGGACCAGCTTCACGTGATTGTTCACACGCACCTATACGCTCGCTATGGACCCATAGCAGGTGCCAGCCTGTTCTAGGTCGCTTGGGCGACTCGAACTCGTTGTGATGCGCATACGCGCCAGCTTCACGTGATTGTGTACACGAGCGTACTGTTACTTATACACCCAGCCTGTTCATGACAGAATATATCTGTATGAACTTGTGTGTTTGCAATACCTAAACGAGCGTCTATCTTGTAGTCTTGGATTGTGGGGCCAGGACCACTTTCACGTGATTGTTCACACGCACCGACACGCTCACTATGAATCCATAATAGGTGCCAGCCTGTTCTAGGTCGTATGGGCAACTCGAACTCGTTGTGATGCGCTTATGCGCCAGCTTCACGTGATTGTGTATATGAGCGTGTATCTTATAGTTTTATATTGTGATGTTATCACCGAATTTCACTAATGCCACGGGGGCATTTATCTGATTTACGGGTTTTCCGTAGATCCTTATTTTACGAACCTTCGGGTAAAGTATTTTCTACCGAACGGTGGCTTTCTGCCCGTTTCGGATGGTAAGTATATTTCCGTACTTACCTCGTTTTCTACCTACTATTATAGTACGTTTTCTGAAACGGTTTTCCAACCAACTACTTGATTTTGACGGCGAGGGGTTACTATTTTCAGAAAACAAAGGTTTTTACAAAAATGACTATTATTGGCCCACTCACCCTTTTGTTTTTGCGCCCCTCCAGGTTTAGTGGTTGGAGCTATCGACGTTCGAGGCAGTGGTATGACGAAGGTTTAAATTCCTTGGTATTGTATATACTTTGTATTCTATACCTTGTACGACGTGTATTGTACTAAATTCTTCCGCCCGTACATTTGTGTACACATCGGTCTTAATTTATTCAAATATTCTTATTTCTTTCAAATTGGCTTTCGTCACCCTACGTGGTGTCGGCCAGCACATCCGACTTTTGGGTGTCCACGTGTACATCCGGGTCGGGATGTGACAATGTATTTATGCAAAACCGAAATCATAATCTAAAACCATTTCAAAATATATATATATATATATATATATATATATATATATATATTCATGCATCAAAATCAACTAAAATCATTTGATATATCAAAACCATAATTATTTCAAAGCATAAAAACCATTCATTAAAACAAAAGTCCACTCACTAGTACTCGGGAGTATATTCCTCCTCGGTGTTGCGTTCCTCGGAGCGCCCAGTCGTAGGATTACCTATTTAATATTAGGGAATAATATTAAAAACATCCCTAAAATAAAAAGAATCTAAAAATAACTTTATTTTAGCGAAAACGGGCTCGAAAAATGATTTCCGCCGAAAACCTTCTGCGGCCATGCGCTGCCGCACGCGCCGGGAAATGGCTCTGGACGCATCACCACGCGGCCGGGGCACGTGTCCGCGACATCACCACTGCAGCCTACCGACGTTAGCACCGTTAAAGCACCCGCCCGCTAAAAGCACCCAATATACCTTTTCGACAGCACATGCCGACGCCGGTCGTGAAGTCATTTCGTTACCGTGACGTGAATATTCTCGCGTCACCTTCAACCTCCCGCCGGTCGCCGCCGTTAGCCGCGCCGGCCGCCGGTCCCGGTTCGCCTGATCTAGAAAAATGCCGAAATTGTCCCAAAACTTCAAAATTCCATATCTTCTTCATTTCTTAGCCAAATTCGATGATCCATATATCAAAATGAAGGTATTGAAGAGTAGAACATTTTCTTAGCCAAATTGGGGCCGGAAAATGGCTGGAGATGGCCTGAAATTGGCCGGAAAGCTTTGGACAAACCCTAAATTCGTTCTACTCCACAACCGCACCAAAATCACGTTCTTTATATGGAATTGAACCTACTCAATGTGATAAACCAATGGGAATGGTCTCGAGGTTACTTAGGCTTCTAATTGGGGGTGAACTTCGATGGATGCTTTGTCGTTTTGGTTCCAGATTGGTTGGCCGATTTGGTTCGAGTTTGAGGATTTTGAAACCGCGCTCCAGCCAAGAATGACGAGATCATTGTAATGGCTATGGTTTCGTGTGGTGGTTCCGATGGTTTTGTGATTAAACCAATTCTAGGGTTACTGCAGTGCGTTTTGCAAGTTTGGCCGAGAAGCGGGGAGTGAGAGGGGAAGTAGAGAGAGTGAGGTTGGGGAGAGAGAGAGAAATAGCCGCAAGCAGCCTAGGGCCGAATCCCCCAAACCACTAACACACGGTGTGAAAATACTGTGGGTCACCCCGAACTTTAAAGTTCCGTAAATTACTCGCTTTTAACTCCAAATTGAGTTCCGCTACGTCCACGTGTTAGTATCAACGAGTACTACTTTAATATGTTAAGAAAGTAATTTTCACATGTCGCTTCAAAAAAGTCAACAAAAGTCAAACATTTGTTCACTAGGATACTTTTGGTAATTTTACATGGAATTTTGGGACGAGTTGTAACAAAGATAAGTTTTAGTAATATGCATTTGTCACTTTGTGATATTTACGCTAATATTTCTTGATCCCGTGATGTCGAACTATGCTACCTCGCCTAGCACCTCATACCTGTGTACTGAAGCAGATGATTCGCCAGGCCGCACCCGCTCGACTTCGGCGTAGTTCGATGCCGCTTTTGCTAATGCCTGCATGACTTGGCGTCATCCTCCTCCTCAACAAAAGAATGTCTTGAAGATTGCTTAATCCCTCTCAAGTGAAGCTTTTCAGTTGAGAACCCTTCGAGCCATGGAGGGAGAGGGAAGTCGATGGACCATTGCGTCTCGATTGTGACGTAGTTTCCCCCTGGGCAGGTGAAGAAAACCTTGGTGGGCCTGAAGTGACCCTAATCTCTCCAAACCTCGCAAAGACTAGACAACTTTCATGGATCACTACGAGGCGGGGCAGGTACTTACCTCCGCACATATTGGGCCAAGAAGTGACGAATTTTTGATTTGAGGCAAAGATGTCGTTGACCCTAATATTCTTGGTGGCCTATGAAGTGACCCTAATCTCTCCAAACTCAAAAAGACTAGACAACTTTCAAGGATCACTCTGCGAGGCGTAAGTACTTACCTCCGTATTGGGTCAAGAAGTGAGACAAATTCTTTGATTTGAGGCGTAAAAACATGCCGTTGACCCTAATATTCTTGGTGGGCCTATGAAGTGACGCTAAGCTTCCAAACCCGCAAAAAGACTAGGACAACTTTCATGATCACCGCGAGGCGGCACTTACCTCCGGTAATATTAGGCCAAGAAGTGAGACGAATTTTCGATTTGAGGCTAAAAACATGTCAATAGCTATGGCACTAAGTTCAAGGATCATCAGAAAGACTCAGACAACTTTCGTAAAAACTCTTGGTGGGCCTATGAAGTGACCCTAATCTCCAAAACCTGGCAGAAGACTAGACAACTTTCAGCGTGATCACTCATGAGGCGAAGTACTTACCTCCAGTAATATTGACCAAGAAAGTGAGACGAATTCTTTGATTTGAGGCAGAAAAACATGTCAATAGCTGAGTGGCACTAGAAGTTCACTGACCTATCCAGTTACTACCCAGCCATTGCCAATAATCCGAAGGAGATGTTACTCTAGTTTAAGGTGCTCGTAAGAAGCTTTGTACCACAACATCCTCATATCCATGCACTACATACCAGGAGTTCTACGAGGCTCTACTCCGAGTCGAGGATTCTGAGAATGCCCCAGACAATAGTAGTGATGATGGCAAGGGTAATGTTAATCAGCGGAAGAACAACAACAATAGGAGACGTTCGAGATTCGAACCAAAGAAGAATCAGTCTTTTAAGAAAAGTGGTTACAACTTTGGCGGATCATCTAGTGGAGGCTTTAACCCCAACACACTTTGATGAGGTAAATCCACTGTTGGTTCCCATTTGCAGACGCAGAGCAGTTCAGGCGACTCTAACTCTTCTCTTTGTTGCAAGTGTAGCAAATATAATTTTGGAAAGTGTAAGCAGGTGAATCGAGGATGTTTTACTTGTGGTCAGGTGGGCCATAGAGCCAGTAATTGTCCTGAGAAGTAGTAGAATCAACAGACTAGTGTGGTTCCTTATCCTTAGCAGCAGATGTTGTCGTTCAGATTAGGCCAATTCTAGTAGCCAGCTTATGGCGGCGCTGTTCATTAACATGATGATGTGTCTCAGTACTCTGGAGATGCTTACCAGTTCCCTATGGGCATTTTCCAGTTTATGCCGAACATTCCTCAATTCTATGGAGGCTATTCTCAGTTTCCACAGAGCTTTTCGCAGTTTCAAGGAGGTTATCTGACACACCCCACCCTCGATACCCACGTGGATACCGAGTGCGAGCGTGCTGGCCGACACTCGTAAGTGACGAAGCCATTAAATGCATGACAACACTTAGTGTAACCAAAATTAAATTACTATTAAGTTTGCGGAAATCAATGTCAATATGCATATGGTTCAGAGCGTACTAATGTTGAACAGCGGAAAACAAAACATGAAACAAGTTCCTAAAATCTCTATCCATAACAGGGATGGATATTATTAAAGAAACTGGAAGTAAAAGATAAATCCCTACATGGTCGGGATGGATGATCAGAGCTGCCACGCAAAATCCTCGACTGCGCCGGATGTACTATCACTATGTCCTGAAGGGGGCGCAAAAACAAAAGTGTGAGTGGACAAAAATCAAAGTTTTCGCAAAACCTTTCTCTTTTCAACATATTAACCCCCTATTGGAAATCCAGTATAATCGTCGAAAACATACTATCATAGTATAGTTCAAAAGATACTTTATGAGTATAACTGAAACGCATAAAAGTGTAATATTCGTAAATCACAATTAATAATTCCAATATATATATATAATCGAAAAACCAACACAGGGTATATGCGCGATCACCCATGTACGGGTTGAGGAACAGCCTCTCAATTACCGTACAAGTCCAATACGTTATCCAATCATTTGTACTCCTAGTACCACACACATGTAAGTCCTGGCGCCGCAGCGCGTCACACCCGAGTCCTTACGTAGTGGGGCCTTTTCCCCATAAACAACAATAAACGTAAGACAAGCTTGCACTAAGGTATTTACCGGACAATACCCCTGGAGTACAGTGCGTGTGACCCATACATGTGAGAACTGTCCTATGGCCATGAGAACGGTACTACTAGGGCTGGGAATTTTGTACCGAAAACCCGAAACCGAACCGAAAAATACCGAACGGAATACCAAAAAACCCGAAACCGAAATATCCCGAATGGTTCGGTCCCCGATACCGAAAAAATACCGAAATTTCGGTACGGGGTTCGGGACCATATTACCGTGTATTCGGTAATACCGAACCGAACCGAAGGATCAGCAATTCGATTCTCATTTATCGAAAATACCGATCTAATTCGAACCCATCCATCATTCCATCATTCCATCCCCATTCAAATTCCTCTGAGAACAAAACATTCCGATCGAACCCAGCTCTCTCCTCTCCCAATCTCCTCCTCTCCTCCCAGCTCTCGACCTCCTCAATTGACAAAAAATACCGATCGAACTACCCAGCCATTCGATCCCATCCATTCCCAGACTGGTAAGTTCTTCTCCTCTCTCGATTGAGTCAATTTAATTTTGAGGGATTTAGGGTTTCAGTTAGGGATGGGGGTTTTAGCCAGCAAGTGAATTGAATTGAATTTAATTTTGTGCTGTGAATTGAATTCGATCTCATACCTTAATTTTCTGTTTGGTTCCCGAGAAAACTAAGGAAAAGAAAAACACAGAATGCATTTCCGTGGTGTTCTGCTTTCACGAAAATGGAAGTTAAACAGCCAAAATAGTTAAAGGTTTTTAGTCAAAAGCTTCAATTTCCTCGGATCCCAAACATTTCAGAATCCTCGGAGTCACCAAAATAAAGATCTTTCCTCGGTTTTTTGTAATTTTTGTAATGTTTTATGATTGAAATATTCAGGGAGGATGAAAGTGAAGAATGAGAAGCAGAGTTGGGCGGCGGTGTCGCCGTCCGAGGTTGTCTATCATTTCGGCACCAGTGGACTTTCCGTTGCGGCGGCCACCGCAGTAACTCATCCTCTAGGTAATTTCTGAAACCAAAAATATTTACTCTTTTCACTTTCTGCAGCTTCCAACATGTTGGTTTTGTTTGCCTGTGTAAATTTTTCACCTTTTGCTGGTTGCTTCCAACCGAAATCAATACCGAAATCAAACCGAAAATTTCGGTATCCCGAAAATTCGGTATACCGAAATTTTCGGTTCGGTTTCGGTATTCGAAGTTGGCTCTCCGATTTTTCGGTTTCGGTATTCGGGGGGAGGGTTTCGGTTCGGTTACCGAACCGAACCCAGCCCTAGGTACTACAACGTAGTGAAAGCATACCTAGTGTGTTTGAAAACATACATACATACTCATGTGTATAGATATAGGAGCCAAAATCTCATTCATAATTCCCAAATATCAAGTATTGCATAAATAAATATTTCCCTCAAAACCATATACTAAAATATCATTTAATAAACCAAAAGTGATATCGTAGTGTAAACCATTTCAAAATGTATAATCATACTTTGGTATAAAACCACAATCACCATTTAAATTCATATCCCAATATATAACCATAAATAACACAAATATGGTTGCATAAACAATTATCAACATGTATATATTGTCACGACCCGATCCTGGGAGAGCCAGGTGTCGAGAGGTGATGGCCGACACGCGTTAGCGTGACGAAAGCCAAAAAGAAGTTTAAGAATGAATAAAGGAAATTGTATTGAATCAAAGGTCAGAGTGCGGAAGAAATAAAATAATACACAACGTGAGTAGAGTAAGGGGTACAAATCTAAACAAACGTAAAACAACCCAGATTGTCATACCACCGCACCATCGACGCTTCACAAGCTCCCCGGCCAACGAACCCGGGAGGGGCTTAAAACATAAAACGCGAAAGGGGTCAAAAAGCAAAGTTTACAAAAAGCCGTTGTTTTCAAAAACTAGTAACCCTCGTTTGAAAACAAGTATAATTGATAAAATAAGTCATGCCCGTACGCATGATCTCAAAACACTACCATTTAAAACATTCGGGTACTTTGTCATTTACCTGTATTTGCCCTCGGCCGTATGTAAACACACATGTCCACGGGGCTAAATCCCACCAAGGAACAAGCTAGGTATAAATAATTACGCTAAGTACTCCAAATGACGCGAGTCTAGTATAACCATCGTGCACAAATGTGCGCCACACAAGTCCGAAAGGCCTAGTGCAACCTAAGACAAAGCAGTACCTACATGTAACCACGCCGTTAGCCGGTACCGATAGTGACAAACTTCCTAACGTCAAGGTCCCTGCCACGAGATCGAGTACTATACCTGATGTTATACAACTACCGAGGAGCAACAAAAGATAAAATCATGCATGACAATATAGTACGAGTGTTCTACCTCCAACACACGTAATGATATGCAAGTACGCTAACAATTTAAAGAAAGTCAGTTGAAAACCATACGTATAGATATACATTTATCAATTAAAGACCCACTCACTCACCCGAAGATAGGGGCCTGAAGCTCCAAGTGCACGTCTTTCCGACGCCAAGGGTCGCTAAAGCCTAAAACTTCCGGAGCAATTCCAACCCAACGAGACTTCCGTAAAACAAGCACCCTAATCCAATAAAATTGGGTCCACAAGCAATTTGGCCCAAAAACCTCGGATGGCCAACCCATCCACTTCTTCACAAAAACAACACCATTTTCCAAAGCTTGCCAAAATGCTCAATACACCCAAGCCCAAAATCAGAAGCCCAAACAGCCCGTACATCCAACACAATCTCGTCCATTGTTAAAATGCACCCAAGGCCCAAAATAAGAGATCTCACTCACTTCATTTCGCACTCCAAACCAAGAAATTCTAAACTATGCAAACCTTCCCCGCCAAAACGCAAGAACAAATCTCCACCTTCGCACACCACCTCCAACCTCACTATAAGGGTCTCGCATCACTACCAAAAATCCGTAGGAAATGCCGCTTCTTCGTCTCAGCACTCGGGCGTTGGAGAAAGAGTTGTGCTGCAAATGGCACAATCCTCACATCATTCAAGTCTCGCTCTCGCAGCCAGTTGGTCTAAACCGGATTGGAACGTGTTGCCGCAATTCACCTCAAAGCAGGTGCTCGCCCGAAAATGGTAGAAACAGCAGAGTAAGAACCACCTGGGGTGGCCAAGCAGAGTTCCTAGTGAGAGAGTTTGGCCATGAAAATGGCCTGGTGTACCCACGGGGAGAGGAGGATGATATGACGAAGAGGAGGCTCAAGGTGAGCTCGAAGAAGACAGGGAAATCTCCTCGCGCCACTTCAATAATTCCGGGTTCTCTCGCAAATCTGGGCTCGGGTTTTTGTTTGATGGTGATGGCATGTAAGGGAGAAGGCCAGGCTTGCTGGTTAATAATGGCTGCCAAAAGTTGCGTAGATTGGCCACGGGAGGTGGCTCAAAGTGAGCTCGAGGAGGATTTGAAAAAAAGCCCGGGGTGTCATTAACACTTCCCATTGGTTCGTCCTTTCCGGACACCCAGAATAAATGCAGCCATAGATTGGTGAGGCAAGAACAAGGTTTGTGTTTGTAGAAGAACAAATGGCCAAGGGAAAGCACGGGTTTGCCCAAGAAGATTGCGTAACAAGAAGAAGAGAAGGAGGTTGCGGTGATTTTTCTTCGCAGAAGAAAAGACGAGCACTTCTGCGTGTGTGGAGACAAAGTCGCGTAAAGGCAGGGACAACTTCCAAGATTTAGGACAAGCCCACATGGGTAGCCGACATTTGGGCCCCAAATTTCAAATAACTCCAAAATATCCCAAAAAGTTAAAATACGAAAACGTCGAAACTAACGCCCGTAAAATACTGTCGGAGTCCGAACGACGCCCCGCCGCGTCTACGCGTTCCGCAGCGACGCAGCACGGCCAAGAAAATATGCCAAGGGATGCGTTTCGTACGAGCTACGACGCAAAAGTCAACCGAAAGTCAACCTGTGGGTAAAAACGCCATTTCCACTTCCGAGAATAAAATAAATTAAATTTTTGAACGGGATGTTACACCTACTCCCCTTATAAAAATTTCTATCTCAAATTTCCATAAGAAGCTCAATGAGGTAGATTGGTACAAACTGTTCACAAATAACGTCTCCCAAGAAGCTTCCTCGAAAGAGACGTAGGTGAAGAAAAAACAATTGCGAGCCGAACGCCGGCTAACAAAGGTTCCGACGTCACTACGACTCAAGGTGACACCAAGAGCCAAGTTTAGTCAAAGAGAGGGAAAACAACTAGCTGAACGAGCCGCCGTCCGAAGGACTTCGACAAAGAGGGCAACAATTACTACGTTTGCACTCCACGGAAGGCGGGTAATCGATGGGCACCGTAGTCACCCATCGCCTACATCCAACTCATTTGACAAGAGATTGAGGTCTCCCAGAAAAGAGAAAAGAGAAGAGACGTCTCAAATTTTGGTGGTCATGAACGGTCAACACGCTTCTCACCAAAGAGAAAATGTTGCCGAATCTCGAGTAAAGATACCGGCAACGAGCCAATCACGGGGTATGATAATTCATCTCATGCGGTTTCGCCGCCCGAAAGCATGAGCGACATCCATCCATGCCGTACAGCACACGTGACCAACCCGCCGCTGACGCATCACCGTAGAACACAAGGTACCGCTGCCGTTGGAAAAAGGCAATACAAGAACAGAGTAAGACCAAACTCGATAGCTTCAAGATTTGCTCGTGGTCAGCTGTTCCACACGAAGGTTAACGTTCTTTCCCGGCAAGTTTCGTGAGAGGTAGAGCAACGTAAGAGAAATCCTTCACGAAACGTCGGTAAAACCGAGTAAGCCAAGAAAGTTTCAAATCTATAACACTTCGTGGCTGCTCCCGCATCTCCGCCTACGTAGCTATCCTGGGGGATCGACACAGTAACAACTGCCAGGAATCACATGTCCCAAGAAAGACACATGATTAGGCCGTAACCTGCATAAGTCGAAACTCCTTAAACTTCAAATCTAAATCATGCACAAAACTTTTTGCATGATCGGCCCCGCATCTGAATAAGCCAAAAGTCAACCAAGAAAGACGCCACGAACTTGTCGAGATACTAGCGAAGTACTCGAGTCATCAAGTTCATGAAAGTTATTTGGGCGATTGTCATCCCGTAAGGTATGACAAGAAAACTCGTAAGGTTCGTAACGAGTCCAGTAAGGTGGTCAAGTAACGACGTAAGTTCTTGATCTAGAGCCGATGCAACGCCTAACGTGATCGATCTTGGAGAAAACTCGTGCACTTTGAGTCGGGTCAAAAAGATCATCGATTCTAGGCGGTGGATAACGGTTTTAATCAAGGCTCCGATTCAATTTCCTACAATCGATGCAGCCTTAAAGAGCGAAACTTCAAACAATCAAACTGTACTGCAGCCCCACAAGGTGAAGTACAAGGCGAAGAATTCGACACAAGTGTCTCGAAAACCGAACCTTCAACTCCCCACACTCACGTGGAGTCAAAAAGATAAAAGATAGAGAGAGATACTTGGCCAATACCTCGGGAGAGATCGATGGTGAAACCACTTCTCGAATGTGCGGTAATCTGTAGATCGTTAGGAAAGACTTCCAAGAAATTTGGTCACAAACGGGCATTGGTCACAAAGAGAAATTTCGATTTCCAACACCAACACTCAACACGTGTGGTAAAACCGTAACAACTAGAACTCAAAAGGTTCATTCACTCGTGAGTTCGAAAGTCACTCTACAAGTCGGATTTTTCCCGCACTCGCGACAAACGTCGCATTTTGTGCATGCCAGTGGTGCACGTGGTCAACCTCCGCCGACAATCCACACCGGCACAAAATTAAGGTAACAATTCATTCCTAGGATCACGTCGAAAACTACGACATCCAGAATGAGATTGGCAAGTAAACTTGATTAGCGTATGACAACGGAAAGTATCACCGACAATCCCAAGGAACAAGGCAAACTTTGCCTCACGGCATGGGCCGATTCCAAACCGTACCCGGTGAGTACAATCGTGGTCGAGTGGGGGCTTGCAAAACAAGGTGAAATAGCCGAGAGGTAATACTTGGATCCGTTTTTGATCACAAGTAATAAGCTCCAAAGAAAGTTTATGAATGCTTCCGAAACAAGATCAACCGTTCAAAGGTATCCTACTCGGTCAAAAGTACAACTCGTCCAAGAGCAAACAAATGCCCACACCTGGAACACCCAGCACCACCAGATACAAAGTAACGTAACCAAGATTCACAGAGAAGGTTCCTTAGGTGATGGAATGACATTGCCTTGGCAATGTGCGTCTCCACCGAAAGTAGATTACCGATAGAATACTGTTCGTCCAACTTACCGGATCTAAACAGCACTAAAGGTAGGTTTTCTACCAGATCATGGACATCGGGTTAGCCTCCGTGTCCCACCGCCCACAGCCATGGCACACTTGAGTTTCTTGCTTACACTACCAAAATGACAAGTGTCGCAACGACAATGTAACTGGGGCGAAGACTGGTGGAGTTACCCAAGAAACTAAACGAGATCCACCAGCCGAGTCAACCTTCACTAGCTAAGGTGAAGCTGGATCCACTACCGGGATGATTCAGAGCTGAACTTCCACGTTGGAAAGACATATTCTTCGGAGACCGAAGAATAACCGCCCGATACCCAACCACCGGGTGAAAACTCGCCGATTCGGCTTTGGTGTTTTCGGCCAAACGCCACCGAGATGGCCAAAGCAAGGTTCCGGGGGCTTCCAAGAGTTAACTCGTGATTAGTTTGAGATATTTTAAGAGTTGGTTTCACCAAGAAATGGCCGAAGTTCGAAATCGAATCCGAGAAAATTTTAACTAGGTCTCAAGGGGTTGCCTGTGGTCGGTAACGAGATCGACAAAGCCGGTAAGGCTTTGATCTCCCATAGCCAAAGGAATGGCTCAGAGAGAAAGGAAGAAAGTTCGGTGCCTTGAGTAGATTTTGGTTTGCGTAAACCGTGAGAGAGACAAAGATGGCAACTTGATTAGCCAAGTGAACCAAATACTGGTGAAAAGTCCTCATCATGCTCGTAAAACGAAGATTCATAAAAGTCAAATTGTACTGTGACAAAGAGATACGCCGCAACAAGAATCAAAACCGAAGCTATTGTCAATCACCGTCACTGTGGACATGCAATCCATACCGCTCGCCAAAGCGAATAGTCAAGATAGCCGCACCCGCACAAGTGGGAAAATGATCGATTTGAATGACAAAAGTCATGAGTAGAAAGAAAATGTCGACCTGTAAGTACGTAAAAGTTCTTCAACGTTCGAAGAAAGTTGAGTCACGACAAACAAAACAATGAGAGACTCACACGCTGAACAACAATTTACCTAAGATCATATTGTCCAAACTACCGGGTGTAGTATCTACGAATTGTTCGAGAAAGGTCGGACCATTGTGTCTTGCTTACGATCATCGAAAAGGTTATCAGCCGCCACGTGCGGAAAGTAAGGTACAAGGATACGGTGATACTCTTTCCATTTCCGAAGGAAATGGAAAGTGGTCGAAAACAAATTGAGAGGAAAACTGCCTCCAAGCCTTCACCGCTAACGATGGAACATCCGACGTACTGATGGTCAAAACAACTACAAGAAGTAGAAAATGCGGGCCCAAACAAGCAACGCCAAAGAAAACGCGTTACCCGAAGGTAGAAGTCGTTGATTTAAGTGTAAAACACTAGCAAGTAAGGGAATTTGTAAAACTAAGTCTCACGAATTAAGTCCACCGGAACATGTCGAACACGAAAATTAGTCAACAAGTCTCCGCCAAATATCAACGCCTGGGCCGTTGTCCCAAGGGGAAAGTACTTGATGAAAAATTCATCCGTTGTGTCAAATCGACACCACACTCCAAAATACCACAACTCAAATCCGCTCCCCCGATTCGATTTCATCGGAAGTTACAAAGAAGACGTCGAACGTCACACGAAACACTCAAGCTCCTCGCCAACCAAGCTCAAGGTCGCACGAGTCAATTACGAAAATTCTACGCGGTATCGAGAAGTAGCGACAAACTCGTGTAAACCGGGAAAACCGCCCGAAACCGCATAAAACCCGACGTCGAGGTGTGGTATGACACTAAGAAGAACTTAGAATTAACCCAAGGAAAACAATACACCAAAAGTGTAAAGTTCTAAAATTCGATTCCAAGAGTAAGAATCAAGAAACAAGAATTCACGAAATTCAAGTCCGACACCACGTACAAGTACTCTGAGTACTTAAAGAAGAGCCTAGGTTACTTAAAACCTACGCCCGATAATTAATTTATTACGACCCGATCCCGGGAGAGCCAGTGTCGAGAGGATGTACGGCTACGCGTTAGCGTGACGAAAAGCCAAAAAGAAGTTTAAGAATGAATAAAGAAATTGTATCAATCAAAGGTCGCAGTGCGGAAGAAATAAAATAATACACAACGTGAGTAGAGTAAGGGGTACAAATCTAAACAAACGTAGAAACAACCCTACATTGTCATACCACCGCACCATCGACGCAAGCTCCCTCGCCAACGAACCCGAGGCGCGAAACATAAAACGGTGAGTGGGTCAAAAGCAAAGTTTGCTAAAAGCCGTTGTTTTCAAAACTAGCAACCCCTCGTTTGAAAACAAGTATAATTGATAAAATAAGTCATGCCCGTATCGTGATGATCCTCAAAACACTACCATTTAAAACATTCCTAGTACTCCCCCGATACATCATTTCATCGTATTTGCTCGCTTCGTATGTAAACACACATGTCCACGGGCTAAATCCCACCATGAACAAGCTAGGTATAAATAATTACGCTAAGTACTCCAATGACGCGAGTCTAGTGCTAACCACCGTGCACAAATGTGCGTCACACAAGTCCGAGTTGCCTAGTGCAACTCTAAGACAAAGCACTCACGGATCCAATGCCGCGTAGTTTATCGATAGTGACAAACCCTCCTAACGCCAAGGCTAGTCCCGGCCACGGTAGACTCGAGTACTATACTGGATGTTATACAACTACCGAGGAGCAAATAAAGATAAAATCATGCATGACAATATAGTACGAGTGTTCTACCTCCAACACACGTAATGATATGCAAGTACGCTAACAATTTAAAGAAAGCGTTGAAACCATACGTATAGATATACATTTATCAATTAAAGACCCACTCACTCTCACCGAAGATAGCTCCGGGAAGCCCAAGTGCACGCCTTCCGACGCCAAGGGTCGCCAAAGCCTAAAACTTCCTGAGCAATTCCAACCCAACGAGACTTCCGGGAAACAAGCACCCTAATCCAATAAAATTGGGTCCACAAGCAATTTGGCCCAAAACCCTGATGGCCAACCCATCCACTTCACAAAACAACACCATTTTCCAAAGCTTGCCAAAATGCTCAATACACTCCAAGCCCAAAACTGTGTTTCAAATGCCGCACATCCAACACACCGTCCATTGTTAAAATGCACCCAAGGCCCAAAAATAAGAGACCAAACTCCACTTCATTCTCGCGCACCCAAACCAAAGAGCCTAAAACTATGCAAACCTTCCCGCAAAACGCAAAGAACAATCTCCACCTAAGACACCACCTCCAACCTCACTATAGCGGTTCCAGATCACTACCAAAAATCCGTAGGAAATGCCAGCTTCTTCGTCTCAGCAGCTCTCCCCGGGCGTTGGAGAAAGAGTTAGCCGCAATGGCAACAACTCGCTCATTCAAGTCTGCCTCTGGCAGCCTAGTTGGTCTAAACCTGGATTCAACGTGTTGCCGCAATTCACCCCAACAGGTGCTCCTCGGGTTCGAAAATGGTAGAAATGAGGAGAAGAACCAATTTGGGTGGCCAAGTAGAGTTCTAGTGAGAGAGTTTGGCCATGAAAATGGCCCGGTGTACCCACCTGGGAGAGTGGAGGATGAAGGCATCTAAGAGGGAGGTCAAGGTGAGCTCAAGAAGACAGGAAATCTCCCTGTGGTGCCACTAACAATTTCGGGGTTCTCTGCAAATTCCGGGGCTCGGGTTTTTGCTCGATGGTGATGGCATGTAAGGAGAAGGCTGTGGCTTGTTGGTTAATAATGGTTGCCATGTTGCGTAGATCGGGCCACGGAGGGCTCAAAGTGAGCTCGAGGAGGATTTGAAAAAGGCCTCGGGGTGTCATTAATTTGGTCGTGGGTTCGTCCTTTTCCGGACACCCAGAATAAATGCAACATAGATTGCGAGGCAAGAACAAGGTTTGTGTTTGTAGAAGAACAAATGGCCAAGGGAAAGCACGGTTTGCCCAAGAAGATTGCGTAACAAGAAGAAGAAAGGAAGGAGGCTTCGTGTGATTTTTCTTCAGAGAAGAAAAGACGAGCACTTGCGGTGGAGACAAAGCTCTACAAAGGCGTGGACAACTTCAAGATTTGTGGGACAAGCCCACATGGGTAGCCGACATTTGGGCCCTGTGCCCCAAATAACTCCAAAATATCCCAAAAGTTAAAAATACGAAAACGCCGAAACTAACGCCCGTAAAATACTCGTTCGAGTCCGAACGACGTCCCGCTCGTCTACACGCTGCTCGTAGCGACGAGCACGTCGGGCTAGAAAATACAGGCAGGGATGCGTCGTAATTTGAGCTACGACGCAAAAGTCAACCGAAAAGTCAACCTGTGGGTAAAAACGTCATTTCCCACCTCCGAGAATAAAATAAATTAAATTTTGAACGGGATGTTACATATATATTTATAAATAAATATATATAAATAAACACGCTTCAAAACCATTTAAAACCATATAGAAATCAAATTCATATTTATTTTCAATCATAAAAACCATTTAATAAAGCAAAGGTCCACCACCGTTAGATTCCCTGACTTCGTATGTTTTTGGGTCCATAAAATATTTCCTTCTACTCGCAAGCATTACCGAGAATAGGACTCGTAAGCTTGATCACCACCTTAGCATCCAAGCAGCAGGACTTTTCGCCCTAAATAAATCATCATCTAACATGCTTAATGTCTAATAGAATATAATTATAACATTCTTCAATTGGAAAAGAAATTAATAAAATATACCTTCCACTAGGAGAATCTTTGATGGCCGTTTTATTTGACTAAAAGCATAGAAGAAGTGGGTTTGGTTCTACCAAGGAGTAGCAGATTCAGATTTCCCTTGCCCCAATATAGTGTCATCATTGCTGAAAATCCGGTTCAAGATCATCAAAACTTCCAATGTTAGCCCATCCGTAGTCAACAAGCTCACCTTGTTCTTTACCTTCATTTGAATTTTGAAAAAAATTTCACCATCTTTATTAAGTTGGGTTGTCTCAGCTATGCAATGCTGTTCACTTTTGGCAATATTAGATAATGATAAATCAGGCCACGAGTCCATTCCAAATTCAGAGGTAGAAATTCCTTCACTGGTGTCAAAATTAGAACTGTTTTCCAACTTTCTGCCCTGCAAGTCAATTTTGAACGCATGGATCCTCTGTTCGGTAGGCTTGATGGTGTGAGATTCTTGTTTCCATTCCTTCTTGTACTTCTCTTTGTGAAAATCCATGATTTTACAAACAGGAGGATCAGCCCCATTAAATTTTACAGAGGACAATATACATCAAACTGGGAAGAACCAACAAATCCCAGTACATAAGCTACATCGCCACCAAGAGGCTGAATAATCTGTTGAACCTCTATGATCCAAAGCGGAAGACTTACACCCTCTTTTCTGCTAGAAGAAGAGTTAACGTTTGAGTGAAAAGACAAGGCAACATGCAACTTCAAACCTGACTCAGAAATGAGTTTGAAAAGCTCTTCATATAGAGACCAATCATATGTAAGAGGAGAGAAACGCTCTACGATTCCCCACCAAACCTCAACTGCAATTCCGTGGACACCTGCCAACTTGAGTGCTTTTAAAGCTACAGTTAAGGCCTTGATTTTCCTAATCCTCGGACGCCCCAAACCATCAATGCAGAAGGCATCAACAGGCATCATCACATATATGGGAATCCTCTTATCTCGGGATGATGGCAATATTGAAGACTTCGAATTCTCTCGTGCATCCATACTGAGAATGCTGTTTCCGGCAACAGATGGGCTGCAGCGAGTGAAGAGGCCGTTTTTAAAGACGGGAACGGTCGAAACGTTTCGGAGGTGGTTTCGGCGGTTGGGCTTGTCGTCGAAACTCACTTCTCTGAAGCAAAAGCTCCTCCTCGCTGCTGTGCATTTGCAGACGACCCGCCCATTGTCCGCCACTGCCATCGATCACAGAGAATCTCTCTGAGAGAGAGAGAGAGAGAGAGAGATCGGGTTGGAATAAAAATTGGGGGAATTGGCTGCTTAGGAATTGAGGGAATTAGCTGCACAGCAGCCAACTCCTAAACCCAAAACCCTAACTTTAACTTACGGGATTGAAATTACTAAAATGTCTCTACACTTTAAAATTTCGTAACTTGTTCGTTTGAACTCCGATTTGAGTTCCGCTTGCGCCCACGCGTTCATATCGACGAGTACATCAAGAATATGTAAGAAAATAAATTTTCACAAGTCGTCTCGAAAAGTCAACAAAAGTCAACATTGACCCTAGGGGTATTTTGGTAATTTCACATAAATTTTGGGACGGGTTGTAACAATCTACCCCCCTTAAATAAAATTTCGTCCGCGAAATTACAAACAAAACTACTAGAATAAATGCGGATACTGCGCTCGCGTATGCTCCTCAGTCTCCCAAGTAGCCTCCTCTACCTCGTGGTTACTCCACCGAACCTTCACCAGAGGTATCACTTTGTTCCTCAGAACCTTGTCTTTTCTGTCCAAAATCTCCACCGGTTCCTCCTTGTAACTCAAACTCTCATTCAGCTGCAAAGGCTGTGGTTGGAGTACATGTGACTCGTGCGGTACATACTTCCTCAACATGGAAACATGGAAAACATCATGTACCCGAGATAACTCCGCTGGCAAAGCTAACCGATACGCAACTGCGCCAACACGCGCCACAATCTCATAAGGACCAATGTACCGGGGACTCAGCTTACCCCGTTTACCGAATCTCACAACACCCTTCCAAGGCGACAATCTCAAGAACACAAAGTCGCCAACTGCATACTCACGGTCCTTAGAGTGTTTGTCTGCAATACTCTTCTGTCTATCCTGGGCCGTCTTCAGGTTACGCTTAATCACCTGAATCTTCTCTGTAGTGTCATCTACCAATTCTGGGCCCTCAAGTGCTCGCTCCCCTACCTCAGTCCAACACAATGGGGTTCGACACGCCTTCCCATACAACGCCTCATACGGTGCCATACCGATGCTAGAGTGGAAACTGTTATTGTATGCGAACTCTATCAACGCCAAGTGATCATCCCAACTTCCCCCGAATTGAAGGACCGAAACTCTCAACATGTCCTCCAAGGTCTGAATCGTCCTCCCAGACTGACCATTTGTCTGTGGGTGGAAAGCTGTACTATACAGAAGTTTGGTTCCCATAGCCTCCTGAAATGCCTTCCAGAATTTGGAAGTGAATCTCGGATCTCTATCCGAAATGATGGAAACTGGTACCCCATGAAGTTTGACTATCTGATCTATGAACATCTTCGCCAACTTATTCAACTTGTAATCCTGACGAATTGGCAAGAAGTGAGCTGTCTTTGTCAGTCGGTCGACAATCACCCAAATACCATCACACTTTGCTCGGGTAGGCGGTAACCCAAACACAAAGTCCATGGTAACATTCTCCCATTTCCACACTGGAATAGGGAGCCTCTGCGATAACCCCGAAGGTTTCTGCCTCTCCGCCTTCACCTGCTGACAAGTGAAACACTGACTCACGTACACGGCGATATCTTTCTTCATCCCTGACCAATAGTAGTAAGGTCTGATGGTGTGGTGCATCTTCGTACTACCCGGATGCATAGCATATGCAGAAATGTGCGCCTCATCCAGGATTTCTCTCCTCAAACCACCATCTCCCTTGGGTACCAATAAACGACTACCCAACATCAATAATCCATCCTCCCTGACTACATAATCCTGTCTCAAACCGCCAAGAACTTCCTCCTTTAGCTGCACACACTCCGAATCTTTCCCTTGAGCTTCTCGAACTTTGTCCACAAGAACAGGTCTAACCTGGAAATGAGCTAGTAGAGCTCCATGATTATCCACATTAAAGATAGCACCCGTACCCCTCAACTCACCCAACATCGGAATATATGTCGCCCGAATGGATGCCAACTGCCCATGGGATTTCCGACTCAGGGCGTCGGCCACGACATTCGCTTTACCAGGATGATAATCAATGGTACAATTATAGTCACTGATCAGCTCCATCCATCTCCTCTGCCTCAAGTTCAACTCATTCTGCGTAAAAATATACTTGAGACTCTTGTGGTCGGTGAAGATACGACAAGTCTCCCCATAAAGATAATGTCGCCAAATCTTCAAAGCGAAGACCACAGCAGCTAACTCCAGGTCATGAGTAGGATAATTCATTTCGTGCCGTTTGAGCTGTCTGGATGCATAGGCGATGACTTTTCCATGTTGCATCAACACACAACCCAAACCATGCAACGAAGCATCAGTATAGATATCAAACTCACCACTCTCATCAGGAAGCACTAAGACTGGTGCGTGAGTAAGATGGTGTTTAAGTTCTTGGAAACTCCGTTCACAGCTGTCATCCCAAACGAACTTAACATCCTTCCTGGTAAGTTTGGTGAGAGGTCCGACTATAGACGAGAAATTCTGCACGAAACGACGGTAATAGCCTGCAAGGCCCAAGAAACTTCTCACCTCAGTCACATTAGTCGGCTGTTCCCAATTCACCACCGCCTCCACCTTCTGTGGATCAACGAAAATACCTTCAGCAGAAATCACATGGCCCAAGAAACTAATACGATCGAGCCAAAATTGACATTTGCTGAACTTTGCATACAACTGTGCTGTCCTCAGACTTTCCAAAACAATCCTCAGATGTTCCTCATGCTTGGTCTCACTCTGGGAGTAAATTAAAATGTCGTCGATGAACACAATCACAAACCGATCCAAATATAGTCGGAAGACTCTGTTCATCAAATCCATAAATGCGGCTGGAGCATTAGTCAATCCGAACGACATCACCAGAAACTCATAATGTCCATATCTCGTTCGGAAGGCAGTCTTGGGCACATCATCCTTGCGGACATTTGCAAGAGTTAGTGGACAAAGGTTTCATCTAACCAGCACCTCTCCTTGGGGAGCTCCGAACTTATTTGTGAAGAAGAATGACGAAAGTTTGAGACTTTGCATCAACTATAGGCAGCTCAACTGGGCAACGATTAAAAACCATTGTCCTTTGCCTCGTATTGATCTAAGGTCCGGTTACTACCAACTAAAGATCAGAGGTGATAATGTTCCCAAGACAGTGTTTTAAACTCGATATGGTCATTATGAGTTCTTTGTGATGCCATTCGGGTTAACGAATGCTCCTGTAAAGTTCAAGGACTTGATGAACAGAGTATTTTGTCCCTACCTTGACAAGTTCATGATTGTCTTCATTGATGATATCTTAGTGTTCTCTAAGAGCGAGTTTGAACACGCTAAGCATCTTCGTCTAGTTCTGAAGAAATTATGAGAGAACCAGCTGTATTCAAAGTTTAGTAAGTGTCCGCTTTAGCTGATTTATGTGTCTTTCTTGGGACACGTCATATCCTCAAAAGGAGTTCTTGTTGAAACAAAAAAAGTTGTTGCGGTGAAGAATTGGGAGCGACCGCAGATTGTCATTGAGATTCGAAGTTTTCTTGGTCTTCAAGGCTACAATCGGCACTTTGTGAAGGACTTCTCGGCTATAGCCCTTCCTCTCACGAAGTTGACTAGGAAAGGAGTCAAATTCGAGTGGGATTATGATTGCGAGCGGAGTTTTTGGATGTTGAAGCATTGTGTCATTCATGCACTGTCTTGGCACTTCCCGATGACAGTGGGAATTTCGAGGTTTACATTGATGCTTCTTTGAATGGTCTAAGCTGTGTTCTGATGCAACATACTAGTGTCATCGCTTATGAATACCCTCAGTTGAAGCCGCATGAGATGAACTACCTTACTCATGACCTGGAGTTAGCAGCCATCGTCTACACACTGAAAATCTGGCGACATTATCTCTACAGAGAAACATGCAAGATCTTCATCGATCACAAGAGTCTGAAGTATCTGCCTACGCAGAGGCATCTAAACCTGAGACAACGAAGGTTGATGACACACCCAGCCCTCGAAATCCACGTGGACCCCGAGTTTGACGCGTGCTGGCCGACACTCGTAAGTGACGAAGCCATTGTATGCATGACAACACTTTATTTAAACAATTCAACCGTCAAATAGCTTGCGGAAATCATTACAAATATGCACAAGGTTTAGAGCGTAACTAATATAAAACAACGGAATAAAAGATAGAGTCAAGCTCCTAAAATTTCTATCCATAACAGGGATGGATATTATTAAAGAAACTAAATGAAAGATAAATCCCTACATTGTCGGGAAGAGTTCAGAGTGCCAAATCAAATGCCTCGACTTCACTAGATGCACCTCTACTAAATCCTGAAGGGGGCGTAAAACAAAAAGTGTGAGTGGACGAAAAAAAAAATAAAGTTTTCTAAACCCTTTTCTCTTTTCAACATATTAACCCCCTGTTTGAAATTCAGTATAGGTGTAAAGTCATACTACCGTAGTATATGTCAACCAATTACAAGCTATTTGTAACCACTTTTTCAACCCCAAATTGGTACAAATGCATTCCTCTCTTCAATACCTTCATTTTGACTTAAAAATCGTGAAATTTGGTTGAGTTTTGACCTAGTTACGAACCTCTAAAAAATTGGGAATTTTCCGGCCAATTTTCAGGCTAGACAGACCACTGCTGACGAAGGTTCCGGCGACTAGTGAAATTTTGAAGACAAACTTGACGGCATTAAGTTTTCCATCAGAATAAGGTATATTCCTTTAGATTTAACAGAATCTGTTACAGTTTCTATTAAAAGTAACGGAATATGTTAGCAAACCGCGCATGAGAACGCGTGCTAGCACATGGGGGTGCGTGTGACCTTTTTGTTGCATGTGGCGACTTGTACGATGGCGCACGGCGACAGACATAATTTCATACAACGCAAATAATTTTTCGAGCTCCGTTTCCCTATAAACAATAGTATTGTATTCTTTTAGTTAGGGAGGTTATTTTATATTTGGGAAAGGTTTTAATTTATTTCTTACTAATATTTAGGTCGACTTTCGTCTAGTCGCTTCGAGGAGCACGACACCCAGGAGGATTACACTCCCGAGTATCTGTCAGTGGACATTTTATTAAATGGTTATTGTTCTAGTAAATATATATATATATATATATATATATATATATATAGTTATGAATGGTTTTAAATTGTTGATTTGATCACGCCTATACATATTTTATACTTGAGATACGAATTTCTTACTTGGACATGATCATGCATTTTACACCGATGAATGTATATATTTTCACACACTTGGTATGCTTTACTACGTTTTAGTATCGTCTCACGGCCGTAGGACAAGTCTCACATGTATGGGTCACACGCACTGTACTCCAGGGGTATTGTCTGGTAAATACCTTAGTGCAAACTTGTCTTTACATTTCTGTTTATTATTGGGGGAGGTCCCTCAACGTAAGGACTTGGGCGTGACGCGCTTATCGCACAAGAGCTTACATGTGTGTGGTACTAGGAGTACAAATGTGATGATAACATAAAGAGCTTGTACAGGTTGGAGGGAGGTCCATCAACATATACATGAGTGATTGCTTAAATACCTTGTGATATTATTTTGTATATATATTGAGATATCTTGGAAAATGATTTATCTTGCGATAAGTTGGATTTTGTGATTTACATTGAATTTATCTTTTACAAGGAAATATTCTGGAAAATGAGTTTTACGTGACAGCTATAAATGTAGTATGATTTTGTATATATATTGGTTTTCAAACAGGGGGTCACTATATTTGAAAAGAGAAGAGATTTTGGAAAACTTTTTTTTTTGTCCACTCACACCTTTATGTTTTTGTGCCCCTTTCAGGACCTAGGTAGCGGTGCATTCCGGTGACGTCGAGACATAGTGTGATAGCTCTGATTCCCTCTCGAAAATTTAGGGAGATTGTTACAACCCGTCCCAAAATTTTATGTAAAATTACCAAAATACCCCTAGTGACCAATGTTGACTTTTGTTGACTTTTTGAGACGACATGTGAAAATTATTTTCTTTGCATATTCCAATAGTACTCGTCGATACGAACACATGGACGCAAGCGGAACTCAATTCCGAGTTAAAACGAATGTTTTACGAAACTTTAAAGTGTAGGGGCATTTTAGTAATTTTCATACCCATCAGTAAATTAGGTTTTTGGCTGGCTGCTGTGCAGCCAATCCCCTAATCCCTTCATTCAATCTACATGATCTCTCTTTCCTCTCTCTCTCCCTCTCTCGGCCAAAACCACCCAAAACCACCAAAACCCTAACTTTTGGACGAATCACAAAACTGTCGAGCCGTCGCTCAAGATCATTACCATTACGATCGTCTCGTCATTCTGGACGAGACTGTAATTTCAGAATCACCAAACTCGAGCTCAATTGGCCAAACCGACACCGGAATGAAAACGGCAAACTCCCATTCAAGTTTCTATACAATCCCGACTTAGGTAAGCCTCGAAACCATTTCCATTGGTTTTATTATGTTGAGTAGGTTCAAATCGACATAAAGAACGTGGAATTTGGTGCAGTTTTGAAGGAGAATGGAATTAAGGTTTCCCGAAGCTTTCCGGCCAATTTCAGACCATCTCCGGCCATTTTTCTGGCCCCAAATTGGTATGAAAATATTCTACTCGTCAATACCTTCATTTTGATATATGGCACGTTAAATTTGGCCAAGGAATGAAAGAGTTATAAATTTTTGAAGTTTGGGATTTAATCAGTAAATTTTCCAGAAATTCCGGCGAACCAGGAGGCTGAGGACGCCGGCTCCGGCGACCTGCGTGAGGTTGAAGGTGACGGAATATTCTGTCACGGTAACGGAATATTCCTGACGGCGTCAGAATATTCCTTCAGAAAAGGTATATTCCGTTAACTTTGACTGACGCCGTTGACTTTAACGTGGCTGACGTCAGCATGCGCGTGGGGGTGACGTCATCTGGCGCGTGCCAGCGCGTGGCCGGCTCGTGGCCGGCGCGTGAAGGCTCCTCCCGGCGCGTGGTGGCGCGTCCGGCTGCGCACGGCGGCGTCGACGGCAGTGGACGGCGGCGGCAAGGTTTTCAGGCCCCGAAAATCGTTTTTCGAGCCCACTTTTGCCAAAATAATATTACTTTTGGTTTCTTTTTTCTATATATAAGGGTTATAATTAATTATATTAGGGATGTTTTAACCCTTTCCCCTAATATTAAATAGGTAATTCTTCAACGCAACGCTTCGAGGAGGGCAACATCGAGGGAGATTTCACTCCCGAGCACCAGTGAGTGGACTTTTGTTTTCTTAAATGGTTTATATGCTTGAAAATAATTATTGCTTTGTTATAATTATGAGTTTAAATGTTTTTGAGGCATGCTTATATATATATATATATATATATGGATATATATATATATTATGAAATGATTTTGAGATTTGAAAATATATATGGATATATATTATGGAATGATTTTGAATATATGATTCGATGAGAATATTTATTTATGCGATATTAAATATTTGGGAAATTATGAAATGAATATTGTTCTTTATATCTAAACACATGGTTATATATATGTATGTTTTCAAACACACTTGGTATGCTTTCACTACGTTGTAGTACCGTCTCACAGCCGTAGGACAAGTCTCACATGTTTGGGTCACACGCACTGTACTCCAGGGGTATTGTCCGGTAAATACCTTAGTGTAAGCTTGTCTTACGTTTATGTTTATTTTTGGGGAAAAGGCCCCACTATGTAACGACTCGGGTGTGACGCGCTATTGCGCAAGTGCTTACATGTGTGTGGTACTAGGAGTACAAATTGATTGATAACGTAAAGTGCTTGTACAGGGATTGAAAGGCTGTTCCTCAACACGTACATGGGTGATTGCACATATACCTTGTGTTGGTTTTCTTATCTATACTATTGATATATTTGGTGAAATGACTTATGGAAATATGAATTATTATTTATGGATTTCACTTGAGATTTACTTTCAGTTATATATATATATTATAGTATAGATTTGACACATATTACGGTAGTATGATTTTACGAATATACTGGATTTCAAAACAGGGGGTTACTATGTTGAAAAGAGAAAAGTATTTAGAAAACTTTATTTTTCGTCCACTCACACCTTTGTTTTTTGCGCCCCCTTCAGGACCTAGTGATAGAGCATCTGGTGCAGTCGAGGCATACGAGTGGCAGCTCTGATTCTATCCCCGACCATGTAGGGATTTATTATTCTTGTTCAGTTTCTTTAATAATATCCACCCCTGTTATGGATAGAGATTCTAAGAACTTGATTTATTATTTTGTTTCCGCTGATTCAAATTAGTATGCTCTGAACCTTATGCATATTGGCATTAAATTCCGTAAACTTTATGTCAATGTAGTTTACTTAAACTAAGTGTTGTCATGCATTTAATGGCTTCGTCACTTACTAGTGTCGCCCAGCACGCCCGAACTTGGTATCCACGTGGGTATCGAGGGTGGGGTGTGTCAGAGATTATCTTTTATTCAGTTTCTATAATAATATCCATCATTATTATGGATAGAAACTCTAGGAGCTTGACTCTATTATTTATTTTCATTGCCTTACGTTAGTTCTGCTCTTAACGTTATGCATGCTGTAATAAATTCTGCAAACTCTTTGGCAGTTCATTTGATAAACACATTAACTCTTCGTAAGTTTAAATTATATAATTTAAGTGTTGTCATGCATAAAATGACTACGTCACTTCCACGTGGATATCGAGGTTGGGGTGTGTCAGCTATGCCCTCAGTGCATAGTCTGGAATCATCCCAGGAGCTCCGGGTAGGACCACCCCTGATCAAGGTGGTCCGACACGAGTCTTAACGACACATGGCACTAAGCTCATCAAAGAAGAAACTCCAATTCATATTTAATTCATAATCCTACAAGGATCGGATATCTTATACTAGATATCTTCCTAGATTCTCTCCCGGATTAAGAGTCATTACTTTCCTTACAAGGACTCTTAAGATCCTTATAAATACCCAAGCTAGGGTTCTCGACAAACATCATCTTCTTACAACCCATGCATGGAACTACACGTGATTTGATTCTCCCTCTCCGAGGAAGAGATATGTAGGCAATTCTTCTCAGATTCAATCACACCCCCCAAACAATCCCCCTATTCTCTAGCGTTCATGAGATTCCGGCGATTGTTCATATACCAACGGTTGTGCGCGAATTTGGTTCCAACAGTGCCGATGCATGCCATAAAAAGAGATAGATCTTTTACTTCAGGACTTTTATAACTCACTTCCTATGCGCGTTAAGGTATGCATTGTATGCTATAAAAGGCTAGTTTTGGACATAGTACTAAGTAACACATTATAAAGGGTTTACGTGTGGAAAAACCTTTCTTTAACATTCTATATGCATACATACGAATAATAAAACAAATAATTTTTCTTATATGGAGTTATACTAGGGCATTTTTTTTAGCGTTGCCTCGCGCCTCAAAAATCTCAAGACCGACACTGTGCGTGACTGCAAGGGACGAGATAACACCCTCCGCAAAGAGAATGTACATTACTATACTGTTATTTTATTCTTGCATTTTAATAATTATAATTTAAATATCCGAAAACTTATTCCATTGTTACAATCATTTTTACGAGCATGGATGGACGCACATCAGTCGAAATGCACTGCAAACTCAAATGACATTGATGATGATATTTTACATGTACGTATGCGGTATGCGCAATTCAATATTCCATTTAACCTTTCCCAATTTGTTACACTTGTGCACGTGGCAGAAGAGAATTAATATTCCATGTGGGTGTTATTTCTTCAGTTTACTTTTAAATTTTACCATTAGATCATTTCAGGCGTTGGTTAAAAATACAGAAAAGTGAAAAAAGAAACAAAAATGGCTTCAACAGTCGACCGTTAGATCAACCAAGGTCAACACATCCAAGCCATTAATTCGAAGAAAGCCAAATGGTAAGCAAAGGGAGTGGAGAAGCTGCGCCAAATGGTAAGAAACACGAAATGCGTATTTCCAGCTATGTAATATATTTCAGAGTGTGACATATGCAATTGTCGTTTCATGTGAATCATGGAGTTGGAAAATAGGGACAGCGTATTTTGCATCTGTGTATTCTATTGCATATTAAGTAAGTAGAAAAAAAATGCCTTTTCATGTTATTTATCTAATTGGCAAACATGATTATCAGTTTTGGCAACAATGCATGCAATTGGACATAATTCGTACGGCAAATTCATGCAAACATGAGGCATTTAAGAATATAAGCTACCTAGTCTATCTCACCGGATGTTTACCCTTTGTCAACAGGGAATGCCTTCCGATTCATATAGCTTGCAGTTGCAAGTTAGCCTCAACGGTTGCAAAAAATAGTGCTTCACTATATATGTCCGACCCCTATCCAAAAACTTTTACATTTCATAAATGTAACAACTTTTGCTTGCTGCTGCTTGAGTTGTATTTAATGCGGCCATTTGTCCAATTTGCAAAAGTATTCGACGATGTACCTTTTCTGTGAATAAAGTGGTTGCATGATGCTCAAGGGGGCTCACTTGGGTAGATAACATCGAGGTTAAATTCTTCCCGTTAAAGTCTGTAATTGCACAATCATTAGTAAATAGAGGGGTGTTTCAAAAAGCATCGTATGTTTGTTTGTGATTGGGTTGGCAAATCTAACTGAGATTGTTGTATGTTATTAGGAGCTAATCCGGGAGGAGGAGGCTAAGAACAACCTGCGATGTAAGTGGCCTATCGGATTATATAGAGTCAAGAAGACTAGTGTTGATTTGCAACTACATGTTTCTTCCAATAATTTGAACGGTCTGAAAGGTTAATAACTTGAATGACGTAATAATGTCTGTCATAAGTGAAATTGGTACTAGACAGAATCGCCTGCAATTATATGTAATAATAGACAATATAGTACCTATTTTTACCCAGGACCACCTTAGATTAACACAGATACACAATAACAACAATACAAGTATGTAGATAACATACATGAATCTGACTAGTCCCAAAATGCTAGTAAAGTGTGAACAAACAATACAAATAACAGTTGTTAGAGACAGCTGAGCTCTATACGTATAATGATATCAATTCTAGAATCAAATAGTCATTCCACTCAACATTTGCAACAACAGTTAGAGGTTAAAAAGATATAAATCACGCCAAAGAATTTGTGCTCGGAAAACACTTATCTGGGTGAAAAACTGGAGAAACACCAGGGTGCTCTATCCACTAGTAGAAAAACAAGTTCATACAAAGAGTCGCACACACACAAGCTCAAATCCTAAACTATACTAAAGGAGCAACTTGTACCTCTGTGCAACTTGAGTTTCTTCAAGAGAATCAGATGGTGGTCTTCACAATAATGGCAGCTTCAACTCGAACCCTTCATTTGTGGCACCAGTGGTATGAATGCTACTAAAATGATATAAAAAATGTAGAACTAGCAACAACACTCAAATTGTTACAACCCGTTCCAAAATTTTATGTAAAATTAGCAAAATACCCCTAGTGGTCAATGTTGACTTTTGTTGACTTTTTTGAGACGACATGTGAAAATTATTTTCTTTGCATATTCAAGTAGTACTCGTCGATACGAACATGTGGACGCAAGCAGAACTCAATTTGGAGTTAAAACGAACGTTTTACGGAACTTTAAAGTGTAGGGGAATTTTAGTAATTTTCACACATGTTTGCTAATTAGGGTTTTTGGGTTGACCTAGCTGCTCCGCAGCCATTTCACTCACCCTCCAAGATCCCTCCCTCTCTTTCTCTCTCTCTCGGCCAAAACTCAAACCGTACACACGAAACCCTAAATTTTGGACGAATCACAAAACCGTCGAACCGTCACGCAAAATTATAATCATTACGATCGTCTCATCATTCTGGACGAGACTATTATTTCAAAGTCCCCAAACTCGAGCCCAATCGGCCAAACCAACGCCGGAACGAAAACGGCAAACTGCCATTCAAGTTTCTGTACAATCTCGACTTAGGTAAGCCTCGAAACCATTTCCATTGGTTTTATTACATTGAGTAGGTTCAAATCGACATAAAGAACGTGGATTTTGGTGCAGTTTTGAAGGAGAACGGAATTAGGGTTTCCTGAAGCTTTCCGGCCAATTTCAGGCCATCTCCGGCCATTTGTCCGGCCCCAAATTGATAGGAAAATATTCTACTCGTCAATACCTTCATTTTGATATATGGCACGTTAAATTTGGCCAAGGAATGAAGGAGTTATGAATTTTTGAAGATTTGGGATTAAATTGGTGAATTTTCCAGAAATTCCGGCGAACCAGGCGGTGGAGGACGGCGGCGCCGACGACCGGAAAAAGGTTGGAGGTGAAGGAATATTCCGTCACGGTAACGGAATATTCCTGACGGTGTCAGAATATTCCGTCAATATTCCTGACGGTGTCAGAATATTCCGTCAATATTCCTGACGGTGTCAGAATATTCCGTCAGAAAAAGGTATATTCCGTTAAACCTAACTGACGCTGTTAATTTTGATGGTGCTGACATTAGCAGGTGCGTGGTTGACGTCAGCTGCGCGTGGGGTGACGTCATCAGGCGCTTGCCGGTGTGTGAGGACTCCTCCCGGCGCGTGCGGCGGCGCCGACGGCGGTGGACGGCTGTAGCAAGGTTTTCGGGCCCCGAAAATCGTTTTTCGAGCCCGTTTTCGCTAAAATAGTATTATTTTTGGGTTCTTTTTATATAAGGGTTAAAATAATTTATATTAGGGAGGTTTCAACATTTTTCCCTAATATTAAATAAGTAATTCTTCGACTCCACGCTTCGAGGAGGGCAACACCGAGGGAGATTACACTCCCGAGCACCAATGAGTGGACTTTTGTTTTCTTAAATGGTTTATATGCTTGAAAATAATTATTGCTTTGATATAATTATGAGTTTAAATGTTTTTGAGGCATGTTTATATATATATATATATATATATATATATATATATATGGATATATATATATATATATTTTATGAAATGATTTTGAGATATGAAAATATATATGGATATATATATATATATATTATGAAATGATTTGAGATATGAATATTATATGGTTATATTGATATTTAATCTATGGCTTCTAATCATGAATATGTTCGATTACAAAATGTTTGACTATTTGGGAAATTATGAAATGGATATTGTTCTTTATATCTAAACACATGATTATATATGTATGTTTTCAAACACACTTGGTATGCTTTCACTACGTTGTAGTACTGTCTCACGACCGTAGGACAAGTCTCACATGTTTGGGTCACACGCACTGTACTCCAAGGGTATTGTCCGGTAAATACCTTAGTGCAAGCTTGTCTTACGTTTATATTTATTTTGGGGAAAATGCCCCACTACGTAAGGACTCGGGTGTGACGCGCTAATGCGCAAGTGCTTACATGTGTGTGGTACTAGGAGTACAATTTGATTGATAACGTTAAGCGCTTGTACGGGGATTGAGAGGTTGTTCCTCAACACGTACATGGGTGATTGCACATATACCCTGTGTTGGCTTTCTATTATTATACCTATTATTCTATATTGTGGTTAATCTTTGGAAATGTGAACGATTCCTTACTGGCTATATTTTGAGACATATTTCCAATTATACTTATAAAGTATGAGTTGACATATATTATGGTATTATGATTTTACCAGTATACTGATTTTCAAAACAGAGGGTTACTACGTTGAAAAGAGAAAAGTATTTCGAAAACTTTTATTTTTCGTCCACTCACCCCTTTTGTTTTTGCGCCCCCTTAAGGACCTAGTGATAGAGCATCTAGTGAGGTCGAGGCATACGAGTGGCAGCTCTGATTCTTTTCCCGACCATATAGGGATTCATTTTTATTCAGTTTCTCTAATAATATCCATCCCTGTTATGGATAGAAATTCTAGGAACTTGATTTCATATTTTGTTTCCGTTGCTTCAAATTAGTACGCTTTGAACCTTGTGCATATTGGTATTATTTCTGCAAATTATTTAATGGTTTAAGTTGCATAAACTAAGTGTTGTCATGCTTATAATGGCTTCGTCACTTACGAGTGTCGGCCAGCACTCCCGAACTCGGTATCCACGTGGGTTTCGAAGGTGGGGTGTGTCACAAATCTTCTCAATCAAACATCAACAGATTGAGAGGATTTGAAATGAATCTTCACCTAAAATGTCACATCCCGGACCGGCTCCGCCGTAGCACGATATTGTCCGCTCTGGGTCACGCCCTCACGGTTTTGTTTCTGGGAACTCACGAGCAACTTCCCAGTGGGTCACCCATCCTGAGATTGCTCTAGCCCAAACTCGCTTAAATTTGGAGTTCCGATGGAATCCGAAGCCAGTGAGCTCAAAAAAGGCCTCGTGCTAAATGGAGGTGGGTAAGTACATATAAGGCACATCACCCCCTCTCCATTGGTCGATGTGGGATGTCACAATCCACCCCACTTAAAGGAGAACCCGGTGTCCTCGCCGGCACATCCGTGCCAAAAGGCAGAGTGGCTCTGATACCATTCTATCACATCCTGGACCGGCTCCGTTGTAGCACGATATTGTCCGCTTTGGATCACGCCCTCACGGTTTTGTTTTTGGGAACTCACGAGCAACTTCCCAGTGGGTCACCCATCCTAGGATTGCTCTAGCCCAAACTCACTTAAATTCGGAGTTCCGATGGAATCAGAAGTCAATGAGCTCCCAAAAGGCCTTGTGCTAAATGGAGGTGGGCATGTACATATAAGACACATCACCCCCTCTCCATTGGTTGATGTGGGATGTCACATAAAGATCTAAAATGTAAGAGTTGTAAGCTCTAATCAATGATCAATGCAGAAGACTGAGGTATTGTCTAGCCATCTATGTGATAGATGCAAAAATAGATCCCAAAGGAAAAGTTTTCTCTCGCTAGGGTTTTACAAAAGCTGCAAGGAAAAAGGTGATGAATGAGCTCAGGGTTCAGCTTCTATTTATACTCCCAAAAATCTAAATCATGATACCATCATCACCACACAAATTTCAACATAAATATGTGGATAATTCTGTGTAAGCAGTTAGCAACAGCTAGCTGACACAGACGACACATGTCCAAAACTGATAAGACATGAATAAGAAATGTATGATGACTCATTCAAGTTTTAAACCAGAGCCACATGACAAGTTAAATGTGCATGTGCTCAGACTTTGACTAGGCAAGCCACACTAGTGAAGAATAGTAAAGATGCAATTATGATATGCAAATGCATGGTCCAAACTAGTTTAGTGAGAGATCCTGAGTCTTTGTCATCTTTGTAGCTTCATCAACATCCTATCACTATCCTAATCTTACTGTGAGCTTGGTGTGGTAATAGAATACATAAAAATTACACTTTTGATACGAAGCATGTTCTCACATGTGATGGTAATATGACTATTGTGAAATGATGACGGTAAGTAACGAATTAGTCAATGATAGTGAGAACACGTAAATTTGACATGCTTTCATAGTTGATCTTGAATGTGGTGTTATTTCGTGAATGTATGAGAATCTATGATAATGAAAAGACGACGGTTGGGTTGTTGCATAGATAGAGTAAAGGGAAAGACGACGACTAGGCCATTGCACGAGTAATGTAAAAAAAATGACGCCGGCTGGACCGGCACAAATTGCATGTTACTTAGGCCATGATATATATTGAATGTCGCATGCAAGGTAAACGTCCCCTGTTTGCTTTAACTGTATAAGGGAATGAAGGAAAGTGGACTGAGGAAACTCATGTCAAGGTGACTTCTACCTATATTCAGTGCATAATGTTCTAAGAGTTATCGTTCATGGGAACTGTAGTGTCTTATAGAATGATGAAAAGGGATTTTTGTGTTGTGGTCACTTACTGAGTTGTATTCATTAGAAACTTTCCTTGCATGCGGAATGGCATGGAACACTCGGGGGGTTTGTGTTGTAGATTAATTTTTTCTTATTTAAAACTCGGGACTGGCTACAGTGCTCGCAAGCATTGAATGCTCACACCGATCTCACCCTCCTCTCCCCCCTCCCCCCTCTCTCCTCCCTCCTACTTCCTTTTAATGGTGAGATCGGTGTGAGCATTCAATGCTTGCGAGCACTCAATGCTTGCGAGCACTGTAGCCTACTCCTTAAAACTCTTGTTATCGGAAACTTTCTACTAAGCTGTGGAGCTTGTTCATTTTTGTTGAACCATTTCCTTTTCGTATGACTTAAATATGTTTTATTCAAATAAAGTCCATGCTTTATATGTTTGAGTTTGTCCGTAGTGTTTTGGAAATCAATTTTATAAATTTAAAAGAAGTGACACCCCATTCTGCTTCCCTTTTTTTTTTCTGGGGTGTTACAATCCTTCCTCTCACCACCTTCCTTTTCTATTATTAATTCCTCATTATTCCATGTATATATTTTCCTTCTGTCTTTAGCACAAAAAAATAAAAACTAAAAAAATAATTATCAATGAACTTGTGACTTTGCGCTATTTTTGTTGTCATTTTCTAGCTTTGAGATGAAGACGGTCGATCGTGGTTTTTCTCGTTTTCTTAAGGACGTATACTGTGTTCTCTTCGTAAAAGAATCCCCTAACAAACTTACATAAAATGAAAAAATAAGAGATCATTTTGTTCCTTATGTTATAATTTAGATATAAAAATGAAGCTCCTTTTCGAGTAAAAATTAATAAAGAGCAAGTTCTGCTGCTCTTGTTTGCACAGATAATTACAAATGATTATATGAAAAAACTAGCAAAAGAATTACGTAAAAAGTTTATAAAATAAAATATTAATTCTGCATGGACCGATAATTTTTCCTTTCCCTTCTAGTTTGTGATCTCTTATGCAATCCACGAAGTTGTTCTTCCCACACTTCCCTTTGAAATATGGATCTATTTACCTCCATACAAAATCCCTCCACTCCTAACCCTAATGAAGAGTCAGCCAAACTCAACTGGTAATCATACATTTGACGTGAAATCGGGTCGGAAAGTGTTTCATATGCTTTTTGAAGCTCAATGAATTTTCTTGTAGACTCCTCTTTTGCTGATGGAGCACAAACATCTGGATGAAATTGACGAGCCATGCTTCTGTAGGCTTTCTTTATGTCATACAAGTCTACGTTACTTTCAGAACCAAGAGAAAGTACCTCATAAAAGTTGGCCTTTTGTTTCTGCATCGCTAACCCATCACCTCTGCATGAAATAGTTTGAAGCTTATAATTATGAGCATTTAGCTTTGGCCTTGTTTTTGGCAGCACTGGATTGATGCTTTGCAATTGCAATGAGATTTCCATGCTTTTGTTTGAGAGAGAGAGAGAGAGAGAGAGAGAGAGAGAGAGAGATTGTATGTAAATGAAGAGTTGACAGCTTAGCTAGTACCTAGGAGCATATATATACAAGCGTTAGGGTTGCCTCCTCTTAATTCGAAGTGTAGACACAAAATGGGGTTAGATTGTTTCTTAATTAAGACCGTTGAATGAGAGATTTGGCACTATGCTTATGTCATTGTCTTTGAGTGTGGTGTTTCCTCGCTATTGTTGCTAGCTGTATTGATTGACCATATCCTATCGATAATGCTTATAATAATAATAATAAGTTTTGTCTTTCTTAACAAATTTAATTCATGGACCGTCACCTTAATTTATAAATTTTGATTAGAGGCGGTAATCGAGTCCGTGTTATCATATTAATGTCGTGTCATTTGAGATTAATGTTGAACAATAATTAATTGACTCTGAGAGGTGATTTTTACACACTATTTTTACTTTTAAATCAAATGAAAATGACAGACATAATTAAACATGATTGTGTGATTGCTAATGCACTAATGGGACCCAAAATATGACATTTACACGTTAATTGCCACATCAAATAATACACAAATGTGATACTAAAATATCACCTTAGCATTTCCCATATTCTTCATCAAAATGTTCACCTTTTACTAGAAAATTAGAAATGAGATTAGCTTTCCGCGTCTGTACGGTGACTAATTGCTTCGTATATACAAGACAATGCTAAAACCAAAATTACCAAGATTTAGATATTGATTTGAAAACAAGCGGGCGAAGACCATAGTTAATTTCATGTTGTAATATTTTATTTTTTTCGGTCCAATCCTTCTGCTTGTTTATAGCTGTCCACTTCTTTTACTTTTCTCTTCTCTTGTTTCCTTGTTAAGAAATAATGAAATATAAAACTTTGGTCTTGAACCAAAATTTATCATATTCTTACCAACGTCCTTTATATTCAAATTTATTCTCCATCGAATTCTTTATAGGTTTTTTTTTTCTTTATATTATTGCACGTGTTTATCAGCCGGCGGCTTATTTTTCAATCTATCTATATGTTATTATTAACCTTTCATTAACTTAAGCTGCAGTCACTTTCCATTAAACTACTATAAAGGTCCATTAACACTCAAAGAAGAAGATGAAAATACTCAAAGGAACTGATTTTTTACACAGCTAGTTTCGCTTCTCACAAACCTCTTTCTATTACTTACTATCAGATTAAATAAATTAAAAAAAACAACAGATAAATTTAATTGAAATGTGTAGGAGCCTAAAAAATTTGACAAAATGATATCATGGACCTCTATCTACTGGGCTAGAAGCCAAAAACAAAGATAAGACTAAGTACTAGATTCTTTCAACATTAAACATAGTTTCTTTCAACGTACCGTTTAATGGTCCGGCCATTGAATAATCTCAGATTAATTTACAGTGGATTCTAAATAAATCTCAAACTATTTAATGGTCGAACCATTGAATAATACGTATCATGCAAGTTTGACTCCTTTTTTATTATTGCTTATAAGTTATAACAAGCTGACTATTAAAACAACAAAACTTTGTCTTCTAGGCATGAAACCATAATATTGCTCCACAAGAAAGTCCAATCATCACACGGTTGCTGGTTTGTATATCCCACATTAATTATCTACCATTCGATTGTAGGAATACGTTTCAACTTATTTGGTGGATTCAAATTAATTGGTAATTTTAACGTGAATTTGGTTGCTTGCAGTGAAGGTTTTTTTTTATTTTTATTTTATACAAGTAATAAGTAATTAACATTATAATTAAGATTTTTATTGTAAATGGTCTCTTAAATTGACCTAACTCATCATTTTGGTCCCTTAATTTTAAAATAGATCAATTTCGTCTCTGAAATTGACCAAACTCATCAATTTAGTCCTTGTCGTCCAAGTCCGTTAAATTTTTCATGAAAGTGTTGAGGGACCAAAATGATGAGTTAGGTCAATTTTCAGGGACCATTTGTGATAAAAACCCTTATAATTATACTCGAGGAATAGAGAAGGGTTCAAGGGCAGAACTAGAAATTTTTCATTGGTTAGGTTAAAGTAAAGATAAAAATATTTTTTGGCATTTATAAGAGTTATATTTCATTAAAATGATTAAAATGATTAACACATCCTGATCCTGACACGCCAAGTGTCGGGAAGTGCTGATTGACACGTGTTAAGTGACGAAAGTTAATTATGCATGTACATGAGAAAAAGTGAATATATTTAGAGTTGGAAGCGGAAGTAAGAGTGAGGTGATGGGAAAAACCCATTATTACATGTGCATAACAGCTAGAGCATAGTAAATAGTGCAAGGAATATAAACATTCACATCCTTGTGAGGATGGATAAGTAGAAATTAACTAAAAGTAGGAGCAAATCCTACATAATCTAGAGAAAGTGTCAGAACCACCAACCACAGCCGAAGCAAGCCCACGTCTCACTGGAAATCGAATTTGCCACTAAGTCCTGGAGGGGCGCAAAACATAAAAAGGTGAGTGGGTCAAAAAGCAAAGTTTGATAAAACCTTTGTTTTCAAGAGCATACTATCCCCTCCCTGGAAAACATGTATAGTTTTTGAAAATACGTCATACTCCCCAGTATGATCCTCAAAATACTAGAATAGTAATACGGGTACTCCCCGAAAACCAATGGTAAAAACCATAATGGATTGCTCAAAAATAAAACTGAATGCTCAAATCACGGGTACTCCCCGAAAATCAGACTGACTGCTCATCCATATGTAAACACACAACCCCAAGTAGATAAGCTACGAGGAACAAGCTAGGCATATAAGAAATACGCTAAGTACTATAATGACGCGAGTCTAATGCTAATCATTGTGCACAAAGCGCGACACAGAAGTTCGGGTTGCCTAGTGCAACCTAGAACATGCTAGTACCTACAATGGATCCAAAGTTGCGTAGCAGTACTAGGAGTGACACTGTTACAACCCGTCCCAAATTTTTATGCAAAATTACCAAAATACCCCTAGTGGTCAATGTTGACTTTTGTTGACTTTTCGAGACGACTTGTGAAAATTTATTTCTTTCCATATTCATGATGTACTCGTCGATACGAACGCGTGGACGCAAGCGGAACTCAATTCGGAGTTAAAACAAACGTTTTATGAAGCTTTAAAGTGTAGGGGCATTTTAGTAATTTTCACTCCGTAAGTTGGAATTAGGGTTTTTGGCTGGCTGCTGTGCAGTCAACCCTTCCCCATTCATTCTGCACGTTGAACAGCCTCCCTCTCTTTCTCTCCCACTTCTCTCTCTCGGCCAAAAACTTCCAAAACATACATAAACCCTAGATTTTGGACGAATCACAAAACCATCAAACCGAGACACGAGACTATAGCCATTACGATGGTCTCGTCATTTTGGACGAGACTATGATTTCAGAATCCCCAAACTCGAGCCCAATCGTCCAAACCGACGCCGGAACGAAAACGACGAACTGCCATTCAAGTTTCTGTACAATCCCAACATAGGTAAGCCTCCAAACCATTACCATTGGTTTTATTGGATTGAGTAGGTTGAAATCGATATAAAGAACGTCCAATTTGGTGCAGTTTTGAAGGAGAACGGAATTAGGGTTTCCCGAAGCTTCCCAGCCAATTTCAGGCCATCTCCGGCCATTTTTTCGGCCTCAAATTGGTATGAAAATATTCTACTCATCAATACCTTCATTTTGATATATGGCACATTAAATTTGGCCAAAGAACGAAGAAGTTATGAATTTTTAAAGTTTTGGACACTTTCGGAAAATTTTCTAGAATTCCGGCGAACTAGACGGCGGAGGACGGCGGCGCCGGCGGCGGCTCCGGCGACCGGCGAGGGGAAGAAGACAGAGGAATATTCCGTCAACGGTAACAGAATATTCCTGATGGCGTCAGAATATTCCGTCAGAAAGGTATATTCCGTTAACTTTAACAACGCTGACGTCAGCAGGCGCATGGCTGACGTCAGCATGCGCGTGGGAACACGCGCCAGCGCGTGGTAACACGTACCAGCGCGTGCCGGCGCGTGCCGGCGCGTGCCAGCGCGTGCCGGCTCGTCAAACCGTTTCCCGGCGCGTGGCGGCGCGTGCGGCGGCGCCGGCGGCGGTGGACGGCGACTGTAGGGTTTTCGGGCTCCGGAAATTGTTTTTCGAGACCGTTTTCGCTAAAATAGTGTTATTTTTGGAATATTTTTCTATAGGGCCTATATTAACTTATATTAGGGTGGTTCTAATTTTTTCCCTAATATTAAATAGGTAATTCTTCGGCACCACACTTCGAGGAGGGCAACACCGAGGGAGATTTCACTCCCGATCACCTGTGAGTGGACTTTTGTTTTGAATAAATGATTTATATGCTTGAAAATAATTATTGAAATGGTTTCTTACATGATTTTAAATGTTTTGAGACATGTTTATATATATATATGTTGGTATTCAATTATGCAACCATATGATATTTATTTATGGTTATATATTACGAAATGGTTTGAGATATGATTATATACATGGTTATATTTTATGAAATGTTTTTGAGGGTTGAATATATTTATATGGAAATATTGGTATTTAATTATTGGCTTCTACGCATGAATATGTTTGATTACACAAGGATTAAATATTTGGGAAATTATGAAATACCTAATATTCTTCTCTTCTACACATGATGTATATATGTATGTTTTCAAACACACTTGGTATGCTTTCACTACGTTGTAGTACCGTCTCACGGCCGTAGGACAAGTCTCACATGTTTGGGTCACACGCACTGTACTCCAGGGGTATTGTCTGGTAAATACCTTAGTGCAAGCTTGTCTTACGTTTATGTTTATTTTTGGGGAAAAGGCCCCACTACGTAAGGACTCGGGTGTGACGCGCTATTGCGCAAGTGCTTACATGTGTGTGGTACTAGAAGTACAATTTAATTGAATAACGTAAAGTGCTTGTACGGGGATTGAGAGGCTGTTCCTCAACACGTACATGGGTGATTGCTTATATACCCTGTGTTGGTTTTCCTATATTTATATTATTGGTATATATGATGAAAGGACTATTGGAAATATGATTTGCTATCTACAGATTTTATGTTGTTATACGTTTTCAGTTATACTTATAAAGTACGTTTTGATACATACTATGATAGTATGATTTTACAATTATTACTGGATTTCAAATAGGGGGTTATTATGTTGAAAAGAGAAAGGTTTTGCGAAAACTTTTATTTTCGTCCATTCACACCTTTGTTTTTGCGCCCCCTTCAGGACCTAGTGATAGAGCATCGGGCGAAGTCGAGGTATCTGTGTGGCAGCTCTGATCATATATCCCGACCATGTAGGGATTCATCTTTTTCTTTTCAGTTTCTATAATAATATCCATCCCTATTATGGATAGAGATTTTAGGAACTTATTCTGTTTTTTTTTGTTTCCGCTGTTTCAAATTAGTACGCTCTAAACCTTGTGCATGTTGACATTATTTTCCGTAACTTTATGGTAATTTACTTTACTTAAACTAAGTGTTGTCATGCATTTAATGGCTTCGTCACTTACGAGTGTCGGCCAGCACGCCCAAACTCGGTATCCACGCGGGTATCGAGGGTGGGGTGTGTCAGACACCTCCAAACGTCAAGGCTAGTCTTGGCCACAGGCTAGTACCTACATGTATGGCAAATATAATACGAATGTTCTACCTCCAACAATCGCATATGATATGAGTCATGCTAACAATTTAAAAAAAAGCAGTGAAAACCATACATAATAATATATTTATCAAAACAAAGACCCACTCACTCATCTGTAAGTAGCCGGGTCATAGCCCCCCTGTCTTGGGTAGCCTCGGTAGTCCTCTGGATAAGTCTCACCTATATAAGATATCACTATAATAATGATTAAACTCATAAATGTTACTAATTAAACTAATTAACGACAATTATCCCTTGTTTGCTAAACACGGAGGTCCGAAACACTCCGAAAAATACCATACGTACTGCCCCTAGGTAGTATGTGTCGCCACGAGTCGCCTCGCATCGATGGAAGTAAAAAATAATGCCCCACGCACGACTCACGCGTGGCCCACTAGCAGCTCACGCCAGCTCCACGAGCTGGGTCAACGCGCCAGTCAACTAACGGCGTCAGTTGACGGCGTTAGATCTAACGGAATATTCCAGCATCTCCGTTAAATCTAATGGAATATTCCTAACGGCGTTAAAGAAATATTCCTGGTTGGGACCGAATGCTGACGACATCACTGACGTCACCGGCCGGTCTGGACCGGGTTCAGGTCAGTCGCCGCTGCAACTAAACAACGGTCGATGGCGCCTTCGGCTGCCGCCGTCGCTGGAAATTTGGCCGATTTTCTGGAAAAGTTTCAAATCTCCATAACTTTTTCATTTCTTGGCCAAATTTCACGTTCTTTATATCAAAATGAAGCTAGAGAGGAGTAGAATGATGGTGTACCTTTGGTTTGGCCATACAAGCTCGGGAAATGGCCTGTATTTGCCTCGAAAGGCCACGACTACTGTAGCTTTGTCGATCTACGTCAAAACTCAACCAAATCAAGCAAACGACATATGAAAATTCATCTACTCAACGAAAGGAATCCAATGGTTATAGTTAGAAACCTCACCGCGGTCTGGAAACGAGAGAAAATAGCCAGGAAGGTTCGATTCTTCTGTGTACTTTTCCCATCAAACGGTCGGTAGTTTGGACAAACCTTTTGCATCGTTGAGTCCAGGGCGTCGAGACGAAGATGGTGGTGACTTTAGATCGTCTCGGTTTGACGGGTTTTCGTCGACGTGCACTGTGCACATACGGTGAGAGAGAGAGAAATGAAAGTGAGAAAAAGTGACGGGGAAGAAGAGAAGGAAAAGAGATATTTGGGTTTTAGGGGTATTGTGCACCCACCAAAAACAGTAAAATTACACAGTCCCATGTACAAAATAATCACGCACGTATCCAAAATATCCCCCCAAAAATTATTTTATAACAAACTTTTTACGGGATGTTTCAATGATGGTCTTATTATATTTTTAGAAAATAAAAGAACATACGTATGTACACGAATAAGTAATGAGACAAAGGAGATAAAACAAAAGGTAAAACTCAATATATATTAATTCTAAGTTGCAAGATAAAACTTTTCACAATTAAACTAAAAGAATTAGGCTTGGTGGGCAAAATATATTGTGGGATACATTTCAAAATTCATAAAAATATAGGTAAATTTTGTTTCCCCCCAAAAGTCTACTTGGGCTATAGCCCATGACAACCTGAATGTGGTTCTGCAAGTGGGAGAGTTTGAACTCATGATGCATAGGTTGAAGAGAAAGACTCTAATTATCAGGCCAATCTACCAATTGCATACGCAATTAAGTTCTAAAACTTTATATACGTGACTTTAGGAACATATGGTTGAAAGTTTTTTATTTGACTTCCGTTTGGTTTTGAAAATTTGAATTATAAGTATAATACTTGCATTTTTCTTTAGGGGATGAGCTTATTCCCGCACTTGCAAATAACCTATCTTCATCGTAGAAATTTCATAATTGGAATATTCAATTTCTTAATCTTCATTTAAAGATCATCTCTACATAAAATCATTCGAATCGAAGATCGTTTAGTCATACAAATATATTAAATAAGTGGACAGTTCATCATTAATTTGTTACTTGGTACCTATATTGTTGATTTATTTGATACATTTGGATGACTAAACGATCTCTGATTCGTATGCTTTTTGTAGAAATGATATGTAAATAAAGATTAAGAAATTGAATGTTTCTGATTATGAAATTTTTACGGTGAACATACGTTATTTGCAAGTGGGTGAATGAGCTTCCCCAAGAGGAGAATGCAAATATTATTCTTTAATATATATATATATATATATATATACACATGTTAACCATTATTTTTCAAGGAGTTTTTCTATTTAAATATCACCTCCCATCTAAGATCAACCCACAACTTAATCTTTATTTATTTTATTTTTAATTGTGTAAAAAGACAAAAAAAGATATGTTACTTGAAGCTTAATAATATTTCTATATACACTTCACAAACCCTAATCTTTTCTCGGAACAAAGAAAAAAGCCTTCTATCGTTCGTCATTCATACTTTTCTCCTCTTTGTGTTCCTCCCTGTTTCTTGTTTCTTATTCATAAAGGGCCAAACCTAAAGGAAAAAACTAGAGATTTGAGTAGGAATTTCACTAGATTAGCATGCATACACATTAAAATTAAATTTCTTTCAAGATGCATAGGTCTAATGGTTGATGTATCAAATTCAATCACATTTAAGTAGAGAGAAAAGGGAGAAAGATGTAACCATATGAGTCAATATTATGGCCTCACCAAGATGCTCCTATGGTCCTTAGAACCTCGTCTTCTCCTCCTTGAATCTCTATGGATCTTTTCCTTAGCTTTTTCCATAGTTTGCATTGGTTCTCCCTCCATAGATTTCTCCATAAGTTGCCATAAGAGGCAACCTCTAATTCATCACACCTCTAGTGATTTGAGATGGATGATGAAGCTTATAAGAGCATGATTAAGACTATTAATCTCTCCTCTAAGGGCCGGCCTTTCATGTTGGTGAGGAAGAGTTGCTCTCCTCTCTTATTCAAGAAATGAACCACCAAAAACCCTAATGAGAAATATATAGGAAGATGAGTCATTTAAGTGACTCACACTCTCTCCTCTCCTATAGGACCGACTATAGAGTAAGTTGGGCCTATCTTTGGGCTTTTCACACTTAAGTCATCTAATGTCCTAAATGAAGCCCAGTGGGCCCACAAAACCCAAAACCATTTCAATGCCCATAATTAAGGACTAATCACTAATATGATTAATTAGGAATCTTTAATTAATCTCACCCCTATTTAATTAATCTATCTAATTATTTCCATCATACCATACTTATCTCAATACACTAGTGTATTAGTGCACAATCTATTAGGTTTTATTTAGCTAGGTAGTGAGGTGATTAATGCTACTATAATCACTTAGTGAATTAAAATTTCTTTTAACTCTCCCAATCATCGATGACTATGTGGTTAGTCATCAAGAGGGCGCATAAGTCATGAGTGATATCTAGCCATGTGTCATGACTACCCAAGCTAATATTGAATAGTTTGGAAAACCTATTTTGAATGCAATTGCAATGAAATTCAATCATTCTCTAACGCAACACTCTTAATCACATCATTAGGGTATGGATAGTTTATGTCAAACCCCTAATGTGATCTCCCTAAATGTATATGATTCAATTGAGATGTATAAGGAATGCCTTCCTTAATCACACTCGATATTTTAGCCAAAGATTCCTGAATCATATCTTAGAGTATTCTCCTTGTCTTACTAAAGGTTAGAGATCCTTTGTTGTACACTCATATGCCTCTATAAATAAGTCAAGGACCCCAACAATATAAAGAAACACATCCAAGATGAGGTATGGTCATGTTATATCATCAAATTATCAATGGCTTATCCACAAGACAACTATGGTGTCTCAGACCAGAGGATTACTTGCATTATTGCAACTCTTAGAGTTACTTGCTTGTCATGTGTGTAGAACTCCATGCAAGTACTCTTGTTTGATAGTGTTCAGTGAACACACTCTCTATTGAGCACTTACACACTTGTTTCAATGTCTCCACATGAATGACTTGAGATTCACCATCCTCCCAATTGAGCAGACATAGTGTGTACCAGTCTTACCAGATTATCAGTATCTGTTTGAAAATCCTATGACTAGTGTGGAGACATAAAATAACCACACGTAATAGGAGAAGGACACGTGGACTATATGCTCAATATGATAGTCTTACCCTTGACGTCGTGAGTTGACCACAAAATTACCCTAAGAGAAATAAGACGTAGTTTGCCATAAGGTAATTCGGCTTTTACGCCACTAACACACCATGGGCTCTCCGGCCCACCCATTGTGTTGGTCATAGGCTCTTTGAATAGGCCATGACACTTATTTTAGGCTCTCCGAGCAACCCATAATACGTCTTACAATCAAGCCATACCCGGTCCAATGATAGTAGGGCACCGACTCTGCAAAGTCTCCCCTTGGGTGTCTAGCTCACTTGCACTCTTACCAACAAGGATCTTTAGGAATGCTAGTTGGCATGATTGCAGAGATTGGTGTGAATCATCAAGGACTGCTTAGTATGCTCTACAACATCCCTTCTCAGATGTCTGCTAGGATTTCTTACCTATAAATAGCTAAGTCAATAAGAGGAAACGGTAATTACCACTTATTACTTAGAACTCTCTCAAGTTATATTTTTCTCTCTACTTTTCTGACTTAGGCATCGGAGGCCCTTTGATGGACACCCTCCCCTATTTTTCAGAGTGTTTGTCAATTAGGCTAACGGTGTTTATTCTCTTGTAGGTGGAGTTTTTTCAAATCAGCCATGTATGAAATTTGCATCTATAAATTGGTGCTTTCATTAAGAGAAAAATTGAGTTATACTAGCATGTGCTTAGAGATCTAAGCAAAGAAAGTAAACCCTAAAAGGATTTCTTCGGTATTCTTCATTTTTCGTTCATCGTTCATCGTTCTCGTTCACATTGAATAACTATGGTGGATACGAGATTAACCACAAGCAAGAACAACAACGGCCAATCCTCGCAATATGGGATTGCCATGGATTCTCCAAGGCCCCGGAACATGTATCCGGAGTTTCCATCGATCATGGCCTCCATCAAACCTTTTATTTGATGATTAGAGCCACTTTTGCCATGAGACAGGATTGCCGCGATTTCGTTTAGGCCCTAAATAGTCGTAACCGCTGTAGCAGCGTCAGCCGCTGACACGACCCCAGTTTGGCAACCACTTATCGAAGTGCTGCCACTGATTTAGCCGATTCCCACCAAACGCTACCAGGTCTTATGGACGATCCCAATTGAATCAATTCCATGGCCCCAGCCCATTGATTTCGAAACCCTAGCTCCCATGGGCTTTGGTCCATTAGTGCAGCCTTCAGCGACTCTGTCCGCAATGCATCACACATCTGCTAACAGACCAGCGCCTGAGCAGACTACTATGGGATGTACCCATCTATAAGCACTTTCTTTGCAGGTTCCTTACCTCACAACGACACTTAGTTAGTAGACAAGGATGCTCACTCAACTCCTTACTCATCCTAATCTTGTTAGAGATCTTGTTCATGGCTTACCAAATCAAATGGAGTAAGGAATTGCCATTCTGCAGACGATCTGGGAAAGAAGTCATAGACGTTGTAGTTCCCATCCATCAGCAGCATAGTGTGAGACCCTAAATTTTTAAAGTGCTTAGAAAATATTGTTATGACTTTTGGAGAATTTTGGAGTTTCTTCGGATTGTACGATTTGTGGTTGATTTTAAATAAATGAGAAAGTAAAAAAGTTTTCTTGAGTTTTATTTGTATAAGAGGAATTTTATTTTTCTTCTCGTTTCAATTTTTCATTATTTATTTATTTTCTTTTTACTCACGCACCAAGTGCGGAGTTATTATTTTCCACCGACCCCGAGTCCATGGTGTGACAAAATGGTATCATAGTATAGGGATTAGTACCCTTGGGATTAAAGTAGTAATTAAAAGCGTTGATCCTGAAACATTTGTCTCAATTTGAGTTAAAGTGAGTTCGTCTAATCTTTGGGGTAGTATCATGAGTTTTTTAGAAAGTGACGTATTTCATTTCACTGATTGTGTTTATATTGAATTTTATCCTTGCTTTCACCATGTGAGATAGCTGGTATGGAGCCAACTAACTGGGGTAGGAGACTCTTGATCATGATCACAAGTCGTTATGTATCCCATGTTGGTCATTGAATTATGAAGGATTCTAGGTTGAGAAGATGACAAAGACTAGTAAGCCTCTGTTTGCTGGGTTCACAAACATAAACTCTCTCAGTGGAAATCTTTAGATGGGAACTATCTTGAAATTTTTCAGTTGAGGTTGTACTAGAAGCAAGTGCCTCTTATAGATGTAGGTTTAAAGCAAATAGTTAGACTAGTCATTCATTCGATTAAGTTTCGGATAAGAAAAACAAATTCACTTGTGACTCACTCCTACTCGGAAAAGTGATGATCTAGTGAAATTCTCATTCCTACACGAGTCGGTTTCTACAATGTTGTCTCATTCCTATACAACATAGGGTCGTATGATGGACAAGTTGAATTTCATTCCTACATAACTTCGGGTTGTGTGATGAAGTTGTTGAACTTTATTCCTACACAATTGGCGTGTGATGAGTTCATTAGATTTCATTCCTACATAGCTTCGGGCTGTGTGACGAATCCATTAGATCTCATTCCTACACAACTTACGGTTGTGTGATGGGACTATTAATTCTCATTCATATACAGTTTCGGCTGTGTGATGAGTCTGAAGGAAAAGGAAAAAGAAAATTTGTTGACGTGTGATGAGAATAAAATAATCAAATATTGGGCCAACTAATGGGTCACAATTTCGAATGATGTAAACCATTGAGCCATTAGAAATACCACTTATAGTTATTGTTCCATTTGGAAACTATATTTAGAGTTTGGTTAGATGGCCCTATTAGTTACAAGTACTTTTCATGAGAGAGTTATTCGAGGCAACTAAAGTTGTGGCAATTAAGCTTTGAGATTGGACTTGCAGTTAGAGTTGTCCTACATGATTTATATACTTGATCGGGAAATGAAAAGGCTGATTTATATACTTGATCGGGAAAGACTAATTTATTCGGAGAAAGACTAATTTATATACTTGATCGAGAAATGAAAAGGCTTAGGTATTGGGAAGTACCTCTTGTGAAAGTTAAGTGGCAATACCATAAAACGGAAGAAACCACATGGGAACTAGAGTCCGACGTAAAAAGGAAATATCTGCACCTGTTTGAGTAGCTTGGGTATGTTGAGTAAATTTCGAGGAAGAAATTTGTTTTAAGGAGGGTGAATTGTGAGACCCTAAATTTTTAAAGTGCTTAGAAAATGTTGTTATGACTTTTGGAGAATTTTGGAGTTTCTTCGGATTGTATGATTTGTATAAGAGGAATTTTATTTTTCTTCCCGTTTTGGTTTTTATTTATTTATTTATTTTCTTTTTACTCGCGCACCTGCACACATAAGCAGGAGCTTGGAGTCCATCCAGTACATTAGAAGTGAGATCAGATCGAGGAACAAATACCATGAGTGTTCATTCCAGGCTAGGCCCCTGCTTTGACGTGCCTTCCTGCCTTGGGTCAGGCGCACTGGCTTGGTCCCCAAAGAAGTGTTCGTAACTATCACACCCAAATATGAGATTAAGTCTAAACCTCGAGATTAGGACGTGATTCAGACTTTAATAATACAAGGTTACAACCCGTCCCAAAATTTATGTAAAATGACCAAAATACCCCTAGTGGCCAATGTTGACTTTTGTTGACTTTTTCGTGACGACATGTAAATTATTTTTACATATTCTTGATGTACTCAAGCCGACACGAGCGTATGCGCAAGCGAACTCAATTCGAGTTAAAATGAGCGTTTTACGAAACTTGTAAAGTGTATAGGCATTTTAGTAATTTCCACCCCGTAGTTAAAGTTATAGTCAGTATTGGAATTGGTGGTTGTGCAGTTAATTTCCTCAAATTATACAGCAGCCAAATACCCCAATTCATATTCCAACTCGAGCTCTCTCTCTCTCTCTCTCTCTAGATTAGCTACAGAGAACACTAGAAGGAACTCATTCAGCCAAAACCCCAAAGATGTCAATTTCCTTACCAAGAGGTCCATATACGCCGTCGTCTCTGTCCTCGGCAGTGACTCCCACGGACAGCAGAAAACCAAAACCTTTGTATCCAGAAACTGCGACACTCATCCCACCTGGAATAACTTTCACACGAACTTCACTGTCGACGAGTGTCTTGCCCAGCAGAACCGCCTCTGCTCTAGTATTCAAGCTCTTGCCTGCAAGATGCCGCCTCGGCGACAGGTCTGCTGTCGCCAATTTGTAGGCCACGCTTATATCATGTAATGGTGGAGGTCCATGTGATGGTTGTGGTGATTGTTGATGGTTCTTGAGCAACGCTGCCCGGTGGTCATCATGCTTACGCGCTTAGTCGACTGCTACACGCTGGCTAAATGTAGGATTATTTTTCAGCCGAAGATGGCCTTAGGGAATTCGGCAACCCATGATTAAGCACTAGGTGGCTGAGAACTACTGACTTTAGTATTGCGCCTTTTTGGAGGTTAACTATAAAGAGTTCGAAGAACCACCCATGTCTGTTTTGTACATTTGGTATCTTTGAATGGCTCAGACCATGGAGTTCCAAAGAACATGATTGCTGCCCGTGGAATCTTGAAGAAGAAAATAAACAACAAACCTTTGGTCCATTTGTGGCATTGCAGGTGGTGTTGGGAGAACTGAACCTACTGCACAATTCATAATACATTGTTAATGCTTGTTGGGGACATGTCTGCTTTAGATCTTGTTTTGCTGATACAATAACCATTTAGGTCTCAGCGGATTGGAATGGTCCAGACATCGGATGCGATCAAGCTTATTAAGTGTGGTGAAGGAAAGTTGGAGGTGCTGGATAAAGTAAAAAAAATGTGGCGGCTATCAGTAAATAATGGGAGATTTCACCCCAATTACAGGTGAGTGACTTTTGTTTTAAATAAATGATTTCTATGCTTTGAAATATTTATAATTTGGATATTTATATGATTCTAAATGGTTTTTGAAGCATGATTTTGATTGCGTGACCTTACATAATATAAAATGGTTTGAGATATGATTTTTATATACATATATATATGTATATATATTATAGAAACTATTTGATATATGATATTTCATGGATAAACTTGATATTTACCTTATTGGCTTTTATATAAATATTTAATATATATTATTTGGTTATTAATAGTTATATTTGTAAATGGTTTTGGACTACGATTTGGTATGCTTATATGTTGGTATTGGATATGATTTCATGAAAGATGATGAAAGTGATATTAAATATTTGAAATTAAGTGTAATGGATATTATCTATATCTACACATGAGTATGTATGTATGTTTTCAAACACACTTGGTATGCTTACCATGCTGTAGTACCGTTCTCATGGCCATAGGACAAGTCTCACATGTTTGGGTCAATAATGCACTGTACTCCAGGGGCATTATCCGGTAAATACCTTAGTGCTTTTTGTCTACGTATTGTTGTTTATGGGGAAAAGGCCCCACCACAACTGGTGTGATTAGGCTGCGGCGGTGTTGGCATGTGTGTGGGTACTTAGGAGGCCACCAGTGGATAACGCAAGCTGTACGGTGATTTAGAGGCTGTTCCCAACTCCAGATAAAGTGGATCGCGATATACCCGTGGTTAGTTCTGATGCACATATATGGTATATGTTGACGGAACTATGAACTGTGATTTATGTTATTATACCTTTTGATAAGTGTTTCCGTATAATAAAGTATCTTTTGAACTATACTACGATGGTATATTTATACCTGTTTTCAAACAAAAAGGTTAGTATGTTGAAAAGAGAAAGGTTTGCTAAAACTTTGAATTTTTGTCCACTACTTTTGTTTTTGCTTCCTTCAGAATAACAGTGATAGGAGTATCACAGCTCAGGTATCTGTGGCAGTTTCAATGATATCCCAACCATGTAGGGGATTTATCTTTTTGTTATTCAGTTTCTTATAATAATATCCATCCCGTTATGGATAGAGGATTTTAGGAACTTGACCTTATCACTTTTATCGCTGTTTCAAATTAGTACGCCTTAAACCAATGCATATTGACATCAATTCCAAACTTTATTATAAATTAATCTCTGTTTTCACAAGTGTTGTCATGCATTTAATGGCTTCGTCACTTCTACGAGTGTCGGCAACGCTCGCACTCGGTATCCACGTGGGTATCGAGGGTGGGGTGTGTCAGTTTGGTATCAGAGCATAGGTTCAGAGAATTCTTATGACAAGCACTTGGTGTACGTCATTCTTGTACTGAGTATCTCAGTATTTCCTTGTTCAGAGCTATGCCACCTCGACGTCAGTCATATTTATCTGATTTAGCCCAGTTGGGGCAAGTCTTTGCCAATGTAGTTCAGGGGAGTACCAGTCGTACTTTCCCTGAGATTTCTCGTGGTTAAGAGTCATTTTGGGTACGTTAAATGTTTTCGGTTTTCTTGCTAGAGTTTTAATTAATCCGGGTGCTACTCATTCGGTTATATCTCCTACGTTCGCTAAGAAAGTAAATCCCCAACCCTCACCTCTTGAGTGTGAGTTAGTTATTGCTCAGCCTATGGGGCAGACTAGTGCCGTACAGTGGGAATTTAGGGATTGTCCAGTTTTCGTTGGTGACGAACTCATGGAGGCGAATCTTATTCCCCTAAACATCATTGACTTCGATATTATTCTGGGTATGGATTGGTTATCCAAGTATCATGCCATCGTGGATTGTCGTACCAAAGTGGTCACATTCCAAATACCGGGTAGACCTGGGGTTGTCTTCCAAGGCGAGAGAAAGGTGTTACAGAACAGTTTGATTTCATCACTCAGGGCGAAGAAGTTGTTGCAGAAGGGTTGTCAGGGGTACTTGGCCCATGTGGTGATGAAGGAAGATTCTCCAGTCCGTGTCGAGGATGTTCGCATGGTCAATGAATATCCCGACGTCTTTCCTGAGGACTTACCTGGTTTAGCTCCTGACAGAGAGATCGAGTTTACGATTGATCTGATACCAGGTACGGATCCTATTTCCCGAGCGCCGTATCGTATGGCTCCAGCTGAATTGAGAGAGTTGAAAACCCAACTTCAGGAGTTAGTTGATAAGGGGTTTATTCAACCCAGTACTTCACCTTGGGGTGCTCCGGTGTTGTTTGTTAAGAGGAAGGATGGGAGTATGCGTTTATGCATAGACTACAGGCAACTCAATCGGGTGACGGTGAAGAACCGTTATCCATTGCCTCGGATTGATGACCTGTTTGATCAGTTGAAGGGAGCACGAGTTTTCTCCAAGATTGACCTGCGATCTGGATATCATCAATTGCGTATCCGCAAGGATGATGTGCCCAAGACTGCCTTCCGAACGAGATATGGACATTATGAGTTTCTGGTGATGCCGTTCGGATTGACTAATGCTTCAGCTGCATTTATGGATTTGATGAACAGAGTCTTTCGACCGTAGTTGGACCGGTTTGTGATTGTGTTCATCGACGACATTCTGATTTACTCCCAGAGTGAGACCGAGCATGTGGAACACCTGAGGATGGTTTTGGAGAGTTTGAGGACAGCACAGTTGTATGCGAAGTTCAGCAAATGTCAGTTTTGGCTCGATCGTATTAGTTTCTTGGGCCATGTGATTTCTGCTGAAGGTATTTTTGTGGATCCACAGAAGGTGGAGGCGGTGGTGAATTGGGAGCAGCCGACCAATGTAACTGAGGTGAGAAGTTTCTTGGGTTTAGCCGGCTATTACCGTCGTTTCGTGCAGAATTTCTCGTCTATAGCCGGACCTCTTACCAAACTCACTAGGAAGGATGTTAAGTTCGTTTGGGATGACAGCTGTGAACGGAGTTTCCAGGAACTTAAGCATCATCTTACTCATGCACCGGTGTTAGTGCTTCCTGATGAAAGGGGTGAGTTTGATATTTACACTGATGCTTCGTTGCATGGTTTGGGTTGTGTGTTGATGCAACATGGAAAAGTCATCGCCTATGCATCCAGACAGCTCAAACGGCACGAAATGAATTATCCTACTCATGACCTGGAGTTAGCTGCTGTGGTCTTTGCTTTGAAGATTTGGCGACATTATCTTTATGGGGAGACTTGTCGTATCTTCACCGACCATAAGAGTCTCAAATACATCTTTACGCAGAGTGAGTTGAATTTGAGACAGAGGAGATGGATGGAGTTGATCAGTGACTATAATTGTACCATCGATTATCATCCTGGTAAGGCGAATGTGGTAGCCGACGCTCTGAGTCGGAAATCCCATGGGCAGTTGGCATCCATTCGGGCGACATATATTCCGATGTTGGGTGAGTTGAGGAGTACGAGTGCTATCTTTAATGTGGATAATCATGGAGCTCTGCTAGCTCATTTCCAGGTTAGACCTGTTCTGGTGGATAAAGTTCGAGAGGCCCAAGGGATTGATTCTGAGTGTGTACAGCTAAAGGAGGAAGTTCTTGGCGGTTTGAGACAAGATTATGTGATCAGGGATGATGGAGTACTGATGTTGGGTAGTCGATTATTCGTACCCAAAGGTGATAGTGGATTGAAGAGGGAAATCCTGGATGAGGCACACATCTCAGCTTATGCTTTGCATCCGGGCAGTACGAATATGTACCGTACCATCCGACCATACTACTATTGGTCAGGGATGAAGAGGGATATCGCCGTCTATGTGAGTCAGTGTTTCACTTGCTAGCAGGTGAAGGCGGAGAGACAGAAACCTTCGGGGTTGTCGCAGAGGCTTCCTATTCCAGTTTGGAAATGGGAGAATGTTACCATGGACTTTGTGTTTGGGTTACCGCCTACCCTAGCAAAGTGTGATGGTATTTGGGTGATCGTCGACCGACTGACGAAGACAGCTCATTTCTTGCCAATTCGTCAGGATTACCAGTTGAATAAATTGGCGAAGATGTTCATTGATCAGATTGTTAAACTCCATGGGGTACCAGTTTCCATCATATCGGATAGAGACCCGAGGTTCACTTCCAAATTCTGGAAGGCATTTCAGGACGCTATGGGAACGAAACTTCTGTACAGTACAGCTTTCCACCCACAGACAGATGGTCAGTCTGAGAGGACGATTCAGACCTTGGAGGACATGTTGAGAGTTTCGGTCCTTCAATTCGGGGGAAGTTGGGATGATCACTTAGCGTTGATAGAGTTCGCCTACAATAACAGTTTCCATTCTAGCATCGGTATGGCACCGTTTGAGGCGTTGTATGGTAAGGCGTGTAGAACCCCATTGTGTTGGACTGAAGTAGGGGAGCGAGCACTTGAGGGCCCAGAGTTGGTAGATGACACTACAGAGAAGATTCAGGTGATTAAGCGTAACCTGAAAGCGGCCCAGGACAGACAGAAGAGTATTGCAGATAAACATTCTAAGGACCGTGAGTATGCAGTGGGTGATTTTGTGTTTTTGAGATTGTCGCCCTGGAAGGGTGTTGTGAGATTTGGTAAACGGGGTAAGTTGAGTCCCCGGTACATTGGTCCTTATGAGATTGTGGCGCGTATTGGCGCAGTTGCTTATCGTCTGGCCTTACCAGCAGAGCTATCCCGGGTACATGATGTCTTCCATGTTTCTATGTTGAGGAAGTATGTACCGCACGAGTCACATGTAATCCAACCGCAGCCCTTGCAGTTGGATGAGAGGTTGAGTTACGAGGAGGAACCGGTAGAGATTTTGGACAGAAAGGACAAGGTTCTGAGGAACAAAGTGATACCTCTGGTGAAGGTTCGGTGGAGTAACCACGAGGTAGAGGAGGCTACTTGGGAGACTGAGGAGCATATGCGAGCGCAGTATCGGCATTTATTCTAGTATTTTGTTTGTAATTTCGCGGACGAAATTTTATTCAAGGGGGGTAGATTGTTACAACCCGTCCCAAAATTTATGTAAAATGACCAAAATACCCCTGGCCAATGTTGACTTTTTGTTGATCTTTTTCGCACGACATAAAAATTTATTTCTTTTACATGTGTATGCGCAAGTGGAACTCACCCGAGTTAAATGAGCTGCTTACTTAAACTTAAAGTGTATGGGCATTTTAGTAATTTCCACCCCCGTAAGTTAAAGTTAGGGTTTTGGGGGTATTGAATTGCGGCTGTGCAGTTAATTTCCCTCAAATTATACAGCAGCCAAATACCCCACCATATTCCACCCTTGTTCTCTCTCTCTCTCTCTCTCTCTAGATTAATGGAGCAGAGAACACTAGGAAGTGGAACTCATCTCAGCCAAAAACCCCAAAGATGTCACCTCTTACCAAGAGGTCCATATATCTTGTCGCCTCTGTCCCCAGTGACCACGGACAGCAGAAAACCAAAACCTTTGTATCCAGAAACTGCGACACTCATCCCACCTGGAATAACTTTCACACGAATCCCACCGTCGACGAGTGTCTTGCCCAGCAGAAACCGGGCCTCGCTCTAGTATTCAAGCTCGTCTGCAAGATGCGCTCTACATGTGGTTCGTCGGCCAATTTTAGAAATACGCTTTATATCATGTAATGGTGGAGGTCCATGATGCATGGGAGCTGTTGATGGTTTCTTTGAGCAACGCGCCTGCGGTCATCATGCTTACGCGCTTAGTCGACTGTTACACGCTGGTTAAATGGGAGATTATTATATTGGAAGATGGCCTTAGGAATTCGGCAAACCTATGATTAAGCACTAGGTATTGAGAACTACTGACACTTCTTATAGTATTGCGCCTTTTTGAGGTTAACTATAAAGAGTTCGAAGAACCACCCATGTCTGTTTTGTACATTTGAGACTTGAGTCTGGCCTGACCATGGAGTTCCAAAGAACATGATTAAGCGCTCGTGGAATCTTGAAAAGAATAGGCATGTACCACCAAACCTTGGTCCATTTGTGGTGCATTGCAGCGTAGGTATTGGGAGAACTGGAACTTACTGCACACCATAATACATTGCAAAGAATGCTTGCTGGGGACATGTCTGCTTTAGATCTGTTGATACAATAACCATATTTAGGTCTCAGCGGATTGGAATGGTCCAGACATCGGATGCGATCAAGCTTATTAAGTGTGTGAAGGAAAGTTGGAGGTGCTGGATAAAGTAAAAAAATGTGGCGGCTATCAGTAAATAATGGGAGATTTCACCCCAATTACAGGTGAGTGGGACTTTTGTTTTAAATAAATGATTTCTATGCTTGAAATATTTATAATTTGGATATTTATATGATTCTAAATGGTTTTTGAAGCATGATTTTGATTATGTATCTTACATAATATAAAATGGTTTGAGATATGATTTTGTTATGTATATATGGGTATATATATATATTATGAAACTATTTTGAGATATGATATTTCTATGGATAAACTGATATTTAATTATTGGCTTCTATGCATAAATATTTTTATTTATATAAGGTTTGGTTATTTATGGTTGCTATTTGTGTAAATGGTTTTGGACTACGATTTCGGGTATGCTTATATATGTTGGTATTGGACATATGATTTCTCTCCTAAGTTGGGAAATATTTATTTATGCGATATTAAATATTTGGAAATTATGTAATGGATATTACTCCATCTATACACATGAGTATGCATGTGTTTTCTCAAACACACTTGGATATAAGCCACTACATGTTGTAGTACCGTTCTCATGGTAATATAGGACAAGTCTCATGTTTGGGTCACACGCACTGTACCAGGGTATTGTCCGGTAAATACCTTAGTAAAGCTTCTGTCTTACGCACACATTGTTGCTTCATGTGGGGAAAAGGCCCCACTACGTAAGGACTCGCGTGACGTATGCTTTTTACGTTAAAGTGCTTACATGTGTGTAAATAGGGAGTACAAATTAGTGGATAACGTAAAGGCTTGTACGGTGATTGGAGAGGCTGTTCCTCAACCCGCACATGGGTGATCGCGCATATACCCTCGGTGGCTGGGTTTTTCCCATATTATATATATATGTTGGACGGAACTATGAACTGTGATTTATGTTATTATACCTTGATATGTTTCCGTATAATATTAAAGTATCTTTTGAACTATACTACGATGGTATATTTATACTGGTTTTCAAATAGGGGCGAAGAGTGTTGAAAAGAGAAAGGTTTGCTAAAACTTTGAATTTTTGTCCACTCACACTTTGTTTTTGCGCCCCCTTCGTGACACAAAGTGATAGAGTATCGGGCGAAGTCGAGGCATCTGTGTGGCAGTTTGATCAGATATCCCAACCATGTAGGGATTTATCTTTGTTATTCAGTTTCTATAATAACATCCATCCCCTGCTATGGATAGAGATTTTAGGAACTTGACCTTACCATTTTATTTCCTAGCTTTCTGTTTCAAATTAGTACGTTTGAACTATATGCATATTGACATCGAATTCCGGCAAACTTATTATAAATTAACTTCGTTTTCACAAGTGTTGTCATGCATTTAATGGTTTCGTCACTACGAGTGTCGGCCAGCACGCCGCACTCGGTATCCACGTGGGTATCGAGGGTGGGGTGTGTCAAGCTAATCTAACGTAATTAAAATGGAAAAGACAAAATGAAGATTTATAATTAAATATGGAAAAACCAATAGAAACATAAACTTTATTTGAGTTTTTTTACATTCGAAATTACAACTTTTGGACTACCTAAAAGAACACACAAGTAGTCTCTATTCCAAACAAAACAAACGAAGAAAAAGAAAAGAAAATGAAACAAAAGAAAACATCCAAGCTTCTTTTTCGTTTATTCATATATACATGCTTCACACCTTCCACAAAAATACACAATCAGTTCTCCCAGTCCGTGACCTGCACAAATTTGATTAGAGTGAGCTTACAAGCTCATTACCGACTTAGACCTTTAATATAAAAAATACCGAAATTTAATGTTTAATCCGTGATGCAAAATGGAATGCACACACTTCATCTATTCCCATTAATTTAATAATTAAACACTCTAGAATTGCATGTCCCATACCGTGCTATCCCAAGTGAACAAACAATTGAATTCACCCAAACCAAACCATTCCTTGAATTTTACCTCATTTAAGTTAGCTCACCTCCTTTACCAATCTCTTCTTGCCAGTCTCCTGAATTACTCTAAAAGAATCTTGTGCACTTAAGGACTCTAGGAATCTGGTACCTACCAAGAGTTGGCTCAACTACTCAAAAATCCTAACCATTACCCAAAAAATCCCAAACTTTTCTTCTCACTAAATCGATTTGATCTCAACAAAATAACTATCAAATTCAATTTCCTCATTCTGGTATTACAGATAATAAATAAATAGTTCGCATCTTCGCATTCAGATGCATAGCAAATTAATTTAATATACTCAAAATAACAAAGTTTCATTCGTAACCTACCTTAAAAGCATATATATATAAGAAAATAAAACTGAAATCAAAAAATTACTATTCAAATCACAACTTATTAGTCATATAAACAAGAGTACAATCATTTCAATTTCAGACAAGTTTATATACATATATATATATATATATATTTATAGCAACAACATAATCACATCAAATGGATAATAAATCAACACAATAACTATAACAACAAATCTGTATGCATAATTGTAGTACTGCTAGTACAAACCACATCAGGAATACATATATATATTTTTATATAGATTTAAAATCAATATGTAATCTTAACACTAAGTTTTTTTTGGGGTTTCAATATTTTTCAAGGACTAATGTTCAAAACCTTTTTTTCTAGGTATAAGTAGCCAATTAGATACTTAATTATATGTTACATAGTAAATTTAATTAAAAATAAAAAAAAACTGCCTAGGACTGCTCAGGCTCCCTGCCTAGGACCCTAGGCGTTGTCTCCTACCAGCACCTAGCATTTTTTAGAACCTTGACTGTGGGTTATCGCTGTTCTCATTGGAATTCAGGATAGTTAACATGTGGAAGGCCTCTGCCTCATCCCCTAAATGCACGCTATGAAGGCCATCACTGTTGTAATATGTCTCATGCACACTGTAGCATCCACCTCAACATCAAACTGCACATCTCCTGTTTCTCCATCAACCTCATTTGAAGTCCCTTCATCTCCATGACCTTTCATCCTTCTCACTCCATAAAAATTGCATCTTCTTGCATCAAAATCCCTATCCACATACTGCACAAAGTGCCTATGATCATCATCTGCAGGGTATTCTCTATAAAGTCACTATCATCTTCATCCTCAGATTCACCCTTACATTCATCCTCAGATTCACCCTCAGCATCTTCTCGGTTTCCCAGCTTCTTTCTAAGTGATTAAAGCTCTATAAGTCATTATCAAAGCCTTCTATAGTCAATATCCTCATCTCCACAATTATATTCATGCTCAACACCTGAAGGACTCCTGCCCTTGTGTAAATTGGAGATGACTGAGTGTTCTTGTCAAACATGCCATGAGTAAATATCCACTGCTTCATCCTCTCAATAGCAGTAACAGGGGGGTTTTTCCATTATATGGTATCTAAGCAATAACCTTCCTTGTTTTTCCTTATAACAACCTCGTCGCTTGACAACCCCTTACGCGCTTTCATCCTCAATTTCTTCAATAACCACACTTGTTTGAGTTGGTCTTCGAAGGACCGAACGAACTCCAATTGTTGAGAAGCACCTTCATGTCAACACTTCAACATATACATCAGTAACTCCTTCCCCACATCTAGCATGAAGTTGCACATCCCATTGACATTCTTATTAGATGCAGGATCACACAACCCATAAACTTTCTCCTATATCCTAACTTCTCAATCATTTTATCAATCTCCATATGACATGGTAGTTCTTTGTCACATAAAAGTCTTCATTGAGCTCCTAACCATGATAGATTCGAATGGTGAATTGTTCTTTCAGTTCTGCCAAGGCAAAAATGGCAACAAATGTCAAAACTCTAGTGCAAAATCGTTGTGCAAATAGCGTGCAAAGCTTTTTTAATAGTATAAAACAATCCTCTTTCAAAACCCTATGCTCCCTCTATCCACCACTTTTTACTGCTAGTGCAACAACAAAGTTTGGGATGACATTATAAAATGTCTCACACCACACAACCAAAGCACAATGCAGACAAAGCAAGGAGACAAAACACCATTTTCTTACAATATCACACAATCCACACCAACATAAACAAAGAACCCCACACTATCCCAAGAACTAGAATAAACTAAGACACAAACTTTTTTCTTGAATCAACAAATTCAAAATCAAGCATCCAAAAAATATCAAAGGAGGGTCAGAATGTTCCACTTACTACCGTAAGTTGATGTGGATCCAACGAATTACCCACAATCCCCAACGCATCCACTTAAGGGCACTTTTCCAATTTTGCCTTGTCTTCATTTCCTTCCAATCTTCTTGCAGAAACTTGAAAACCAAAGGCACGATTTTTTTTTTTCTCGGGCTCCATTGGAGATTTGAGGGTCATAAGGCGCTCCGCTTTGGGAATTAGGTTTTTAGGTTATTTGGGAATTGGGGGTAGGCGCCATGTGGCCCTCGTGTTTGCTGTGGACTGGTTTACGGAGTTCTATGTTTACGAGGTAGTGGGCACAATATTCAATTTAAATTTAGTTTTTCACGTGGCGCCTACGTGGCACTTTCTTTTCTGAATATCAAAATTTGGGCGGGAAACCCTAGCTATGAAGGGCTCCCGCGTGCGCCACGTTAGATTTAACGGTCTTTTGACGGGAGGTTTAACGGATGTACGATTTAAAAATAAAAAATGGAGTCAAGGTATGAAATTGAAAAAAATGGGAGAGATGTTGTATGATATTGAAAAATGATTAAAAGGTGAAGGGGTTTTTTGTAATTTTACCCTCCCTTTGAAATATTAGTTCATTTGAGCAACACATATAGGCATGCAATTAATAATTAAACGCTTTAACATGCTTCTAAGCACCAAAAACAAAACTTTTCCATGACTTTCAAAGCCCAGTAGTTATGAACCGAGACTCACAACTCAAGCTTCGCAAAGAAAATTGAGATTTAAATATACTTCTTTGTAGATTCCTTTCCCTAAGCAAAGGTGAAATTGATATCAAAGTGGAATAATCTACAACAAACACAAAACTCTCTGTATATGACTAGTCAAAAATAACTAGTCAACTAGATATAAGTCTGTTACTGACAGTAAACACAGATATAAGAATTGTCCTAATTGACAGGGCAACTCAACTAGTCAGATACAATACAAATTAAGTTTAATAACAATAAACATGCACACAAAATATTTGGCATTTATATAACATGGAAGGAGCATGTAATATACTCATGGACATACGAAGCACGATATATCAAATAACACATGTCAATTCTGGTGCCCAGAAACTCCCAACTAAGTTAAAAAAACCGAGGGACTCCCAGGAGTCCAGTCCACTAGTGATAAATAAGGTTCATTACAAAGACAAACACAACAAGCTCAATTCCTAGACTTATTCGAGAGCAGCTTGTACCTTTGCAGTAACCTTATATTGCACCAAATGGAGTTCTCTCTTCAGTCTTCAAGAAGAGGGCAGCTTATGCGCGAGCTCATCATCTTGTGGCACTTCAAAACTGCTATGAATCATGCAAATGATGTGAAGATAAAGATGAAAATGCAACTTTTTGGATTCAAATAATGACAAGTCAGTTTCTCCTGCCAAAAGGTTGAAGAAAGAAACTAACGGGAATCCAAGACTAAGGTCTATATGAAGATTTGAAAACAAAGTTTTAGACCATGAACAATGCAAACATATTTTTCAAAAGATTTGTGTGGGGCTGGACACAAGATTTTGATGCAGTACAAAATATAAGTTTGTAGCTGGGTTTATCAAAGAGGAACCAAGAGGGAGCTCCAAAGCTTTAAAACACTCTCTGTCCAAAATCAAGTTTCTCTAACCAGCCAAAAATGAAACCCTAAGCCTCCTTAAAATAGAAAGACATCCAAGGGACACTTGTCACTTGTAAAACCAATTTGAAAAGATCAATGGTGAAACTCAGTCTCGGGAGACTGAATAGTGTCAGAGAGCCCATGGGTTTTCTTAAATTGTGTGCTAGTTTTTTGGTAAAGCAGATACTCTTATTGATTAGACAATTTAACTAGTCAGAAAGACATAAGAAACTTGACGGAAATGTGCCAACCTTTCTTGAGATCATACTTGGTTCTTCAAAGATTCAGACTTCAACAGTACCATCCTAAGTCTAATCTAATTGAAATTCATCTAAGAGCTTGTGTGTGAATAACACATAAGCTTGACAAGGAAAGCCAAAAACACTTAAAACTAGACTTCACAAAGGATAAACACCCAAGAGAGGACTCAAGATCACTTGATCACTTTACTTCTGAGGATTTTAGTTGCACCTAGACATCTCATGAATAGCTCTGCCTACGCATTTCTTGTTCCTGGGAAGATCATCCATCGTGTTCATCTTGATTGAAGAAGATGAGTGACATGGGAAGAAGAAATAAAATTCCCTTCCTCCTATGTAAGGCCGGCCTCTGAAGGGTAGGGGAGAGAGATTTGTTCTCTTAATTTTTCTCAAAAACTGACCGTATGAGAACAGTGACCGTGTTTAACCTTACTTCTACTTCTAATAAGCAACTGGGTGGGATAACACTATTTTCTTGCTATGGCCGGCCATAAGGTTTTATTGGGCTTTTGTGCCTTTTGTGATTTAAGTTGCTGCACAATCCTAAGTCATTGGGCTTGAACTATTCAAAGTTCATTGGCCTTAAGGCCCAAAACTAACCTGAGGTTCAAAATAAATTTTTGTATTGATTAATTGATGAATTAATCAAACTATAAACAATTAAACCATTTAATTTGTCTTCATTTAACTTCATTGCTTTTTCAATCATTTCCTTAAGAGGTGTACGATCATCGTTAGGTTCTAATTAGCGAGGTTGTGGGCGATTAAAACTCTTACTAATCGATTTCGTAAATTGAAAATCCTTTTTTCAATTTTCTCCTATAGTTGCTTTCACAAGCCAACACTTAATTGTATGTCATGGCTATCCGCTAAGCATGAGTGAGTAAGTACAGAACCTATTTATTTAGAATTACAATGTAATACAGTCATTCTCCTTCATATCAATACTCTTGATCACATTGTTTGGATGATATTTTGTTCAAGGCTTCATCCAATTTGTGATTCTCTTGTCTATATGATTATCTTGAATGTGATTTGGAATGTAATTCCTAAATCTCATTCATGTACTTCCACAATGATTTCAATCATATCATAGAGTATTCACCTCAATGGTTTAGTTGGGTTAGAGATCACTTGTTGTACATTCATTTCTTGTATCCATGATTAGTAGCTAATCCCCAACTATGTCATGGACACACTCCTCACATCAAAGTGTCCTTAACATAATCAAAGATTAAGAACCTAATCACAAGACAACTATGATGCCTTCAAGTCAAAAGGACTACTTTTGGTATTATCCTTAACTAATGAGTTCTCATAATTAGACATGTGTATGAGAACTCATGGTTCATCATGTTAAGTGGACTTTAGCCTTCGGCTGAGAATGTACATACTGTCTGGTGTCGTTCACACTAATAACTCGAGACTCATCACTGAGAGAAGACCGTAGGCAGTGTACTGGATCTATCCGGATTGTCAATAACCAATTGGTAATCTTATGATTAAGGCTGCTTTTGGCTTGGGAACCGAACTGAAACAAGGATCCAAAAAACCTAACCAATTTTTCGGTTTGGAAATTTTGTATACTGATACCTAACCGATTGGTTTGGGATATCGATTTTCGAGTTTAGGGCCACTTTGGTATTGACCAAAACCCACTTTTACAAAACCTCAAAACACCTTGTGGAACTTATTTAAGTTCTTTGGCCCAAATTGCAATTTAATACAAAAACAAAATGCCTCCAAATTCAGACACTCATGTAATTCATTTGGTAGGATGGATTTTTTAAAACGTGACAAAACGTCCAAAATCAAACAATAAGTTAGTACAACTTAGTGTTTACAAACCAAATAAAATTATAAGTTTTGCAACAATTTCTTATACAACCCAAAAGTAATCCAAACACTTAAAAAGTAAAGTTAAGAAGTTTAATCACTTAATGTTTATGAATTTGGATGAAGTCCTTCTAAATACAACTTCACCCTCGGGATACCCACGTGGATACCGAATGCGGGGCGTGCTGGGCCGACATCAGGTAAGTGACGGCCATTAAATGCATGACAACACTTAGTGGAGACAAAAATTAAAATGTTACTATTAAGTTTATGAAATCAATGTCAGACATGCATATGGTTCAGAGCATACTAATTTTGAAACAGCGGAAACCAAATAACAAAATAAGTTCCTAGAATTCTCTATCCATAACAGGGATGGATATTATTATAGAAACTGAAAAGAAAAGATAAATCCCTACATGGTCGGATAGATGATCAGAGCTGGGCCACGCAGATGCCTTCGACTTCGCCGGATGCACTATCACTATGTCCTGAAGGGGGCGCAAAAACAAAGGTGTGAGTGGGACAAAATAAAAGTTTTCGCCAAACCTTTCTCTTTTCAATATATTAACTCTATTTGAAATCCATAGCATAATCGCTCTAAAATATTACTATCATAATATAGTTCAAAAGATACTTATGAGCATAACTGAAACGCATAAAAGTATAATATTCGTAAATCACAATTAATAATTTAACAAAATATATAAAGGAAAACCAACACAGGGTATATGTGCGCGATCACCCAGCGCGTACGGTTGAGGAACAGCCTCTCAATCACCGCATGCTAATTTCTACGTATCCATTAATTTGTACTCCTAGTACCACACACATAAAAGCACACCCTTCAGCCGCAGCGTCACACCTGAGTCCTTACGTAGTGGGGCCATTTTCCTCCCCATAAACAAAAATAAACGTAAGACAAGCTATAACTAAGGTATTTACTGACAATACCCTGGAGGCTGGAAAGTGTGCGTGACCCAAACATGTGAGACTTGTCCTACGGCTGTCAGACGGTACTACAACGTAGTGAAAGCATACCAAGTGTGTTTGAAAACATACATACATACTCATGTGTCTAGATATAATAAGCAAGATCCCTTTCATAAGTCCCAATAATTAATATTGCATAGATAATACCTTTTCCTCAAAACATATATCATATACCATTTCATACTTATGAAGGGAAAATATGAGATTTATGTGGGATTTAATGACTAGCATGCATAAGCAATCTGCACCATGCATACAACGGAAGCAATTAAATCAAAGCATTAGTCATGCAAATCCCCTTCAAGAAGCATATAGGTTTGTATTTGATATATCAAAGAAAATTAAGAAATCAAAGTGAAGGTGTAGTTATATACCTCTTGATCTAGCTTTTAGACCAAGGATGGACCACCTCCAAGCTTTCTCTTGGAACTCCTCCTTGAGCCTAGCCTCCCTCCTGATTCTCCACTGATTGATTGCCTCTTCAATAGGTTTCTCCTTGAGCCTCCAAATTAGAAGACTCCCCAAAGATCCACACTCCACTCAAGTAGGTGAATGGATGATGGATCATCAAAAGAAAGGGAGATGAGTAGCTATCCTTTTTCTTGGGATGGCCGGCTGCTTTGTGAGGAAGGAGGAGATATTTTTCTCTTTGGCTGACAAACTCAATCAAAAGTCATACCAAGTTATGGCATGAAGTATGGTGATGTTCTAATTTGGTGAAAAAGTTTCATTAAACTTCCATATATATAAAAGAGGTGAGTCAATCCTTTTGACTCCACTCACTTCATTCATAGCCGGCCATTGAGTGCATTTTTGGGCTTGGGCTTTGTAATATCAAGTCATCTTATGCTTGAATAAAGCCTTAAAGAGGTTTAGGACCCAATGGGCCCTAATGAACCCGGACTTTTCATAAAGCCCAAAAAACGATCTTTTATCGCTTCTATGATTTCATTAGACTTTCTCTAATTAATCATAACACTCAATTAATTCAATTAATTATTTCTATCATTCATATGTGGTTCCACCACAAGAGTGTATCGGTGTACAATCATTTTAGGCTCTAATTAGCAAGGCAGTGAGGTGATTGGTATCAATCCAATTGATTACCTTAATCCAATCATCTAGTGAATTAAAACTTATTTTAATTCTTTATCTTCTTTGATGATTACCAATTTAATCATCCATAAGATCCCACAAGCCATGAGTGACATCTAAACATATCATGGCTACTCCAAGCTAATGTAGAAGTTTGTTCGAGAACCTATTCAATTGGAATTACAATGTAATCGATCCTTCTCTAATACAATACTCTCAATCACACTATTAGGGTATGGGGATACATAATGTCAAACTCCTAATGTGATTATACCATGTTATATGATTCTATTAAGTCGTAGTAAGGAACATTTCCACTACTACGTTTCATTATTTCAGCCAAGATCTCTCAATCATATCATAGAGTATTCTTCCTCTCGTAACGAGGATTAGAGGATTCCTTGTTGATCATTCACTTGCCTCCATGGCTAAGCAGCTTTAAACTCTAACTATGCCGTGGACACCCTCAAGATTGGGGTGACTTTGACATAATCAAAGATGAAGGACCTAATCCACAAGACAACCATGATGTCTCATAGGTCAAAGGATTACTTACATATTCCAATCAATGGAGTTACTTGCTTGACATGAGCAGACCTCTGCAAGTACTTCCTTCGATTGTATTCAGGTGAACTCATTCCCCCTTAATGAGCACCCACAGCTACTTGTCATAGTGTCAGCTCACACGAATGGCTGAGACTTTCCATCCTTCCAATCTAATAGTCGACATATAATGTAATCACCTCTGATTGTCGCAGAGATCCCTCTGGCAACCTTGGCTAATTATGGCATTTTGAACATCATGGTTATGAGAAGAAGGTCTCTGTAGTCTAACATCATTAGATTACTTCTTCCATCAATCCATTGTCCATGGATCACTATTTGGACATATATCAACTATTGAGATTGTCCTAATAAGTGACTTTGCCCTTAATTTCGCATTTAGGGTTATCCATATATAACAGTAAATGTCCTGAAAAGCTTCTTCCAAAGATTGACTTTCAGGGCATATTTCCAACAATCTCCCACTTGCACTAAAGTCAATCACTAGTATTTCATAGGTGCTAGTAGAGTGAACTTGAGCACGTAATTTATCTAGGGTTATGTATTCATCCTTTTATCTGGTGATATACTATTAAATGTTTCCAAACATTTAATGATGTCTCTTTCCATTTGTGTTCAAATATTTGATGAGACCTTTGAGTTCATATTGAGCTATCGCTCAATACTGTAGTACCTTACTAACGACCTTATGGTTAGGATTCAATCATTGGTTCTAAGTGAACCCCGTCTATTCGAAACACCTGTTGAAGCAGTTTCCAAAACTTTAATATATATGTCTTAACAGATATCTTGTTTGCATACTATACGCAAACATTGCTCCAACTATGAGACCATTGTAGTACCATACTAACAATGCATTCATATGATTAGTTCTTCATCCAACGTGAAGATCCATTTGTTAAAATGGGTTATTTTCACTTTGGTTGATAACCTAAGTGAATGCACGCTTCTAGAGTCTCACTCTGATATTCCTTTCTCAAAGGTAATAATATACTCATTCAGTTGCCTTGGTTCTGATCCTGGGACATATCATTATCTCCAAGTGATAACCACGATGGTTATTCACCTTTTGGATATAATCAAACAAGTCCATACTTGTGTCCCTTTTGTGATTTTAGCGACAAATTCTTTATAAGGGTCATGAAAGCAGTTTCTATATCATATGTAGAAATACTTTCTCAAATCTTTAACATTTGAGATTCAAATACCCCATATAACATCATTTAGTCCATTGACCGTGTCACCATTTGTCATTCTGAGCAATATATGTATTCCATTAAATCTATCAAATAGATTTCATTCATTACATGTTGCTCAAAAGAATGACGTCACTCCCACTGTTTTATTGTAACTAAGTACTCATTCAAGACATTAAGAAAGACATAACACATATATTTTCTTGAATTGAATGCATATAGCTCCCACTAACTTGTGTTGGATTTACTGACAATCAATAAGATCCATTAGCTTATCGATGATGTCTCAACAGTTTTGAGATATTCAACAATTCTAGCTAATCACAAGTTATTTAAACGAACTTACACAAAAGAATTGCTTCTTAAGTAATTCCTCAATATTGGATTAAATCTAGATTTAGATCCAATACCAAATGTGTGACTTGTTTTGTCAAGTCCTTTCATTTAAAACATATGGTGTCAATCATCATATTTCAAGCTTTAGTCATACTAAGACTTTTAAAGTAGTCATATAAGAATTATCCAAATCATTAGTGGAAACATAGTCTCCTACTAAGGATACGGAAATTCAACCATACCTCCTAGGTGGTTGATTAATTCTTTATCAAACACTACTTAGAGCATTGTAGTTACAAGAGATGTCGAAATCGGATTGTCTTGTCGTTAAACTATATGTTGTGACTCATTTTGAAACTATTCTCTTTTGTTTCATCATCTTGTCCATTTGCTTTGTTTTCAGCAAGTTCTCATAAAAGAGAATGATGGACAACTCCCAACATATAACCATTTTATGTTAGTTGACGAAACCAACATTCATAGGTTATTCTAAGAATGTTTACACAACATAGAATTTTAATGATTCGTAGAGCTTGAGGCCTTTTAACAATTAAAATAACAAGCTCATAAATAATAGTCATGTACTATTAATTATAGACAATTATAAACCAATCATATTGTTGTTTATATCCATTTCTCATCTCCCACTATTTCTCATGACCTTAATGAGAAATCATATTATACATTCAAAGTGTATAATCTAGAAGTAAACGGGTAGAGGACATTGTGGAGTAGCTTAATACATTTTAAGCATATTGATCCAACTCCACAAAGTTGATGTCTTGTTATTAAGTGACTAAGGTCTTTAAACATTTTATAGATTTAGACACTTCATACTTGGTTCGATCACTAACACATTTGAAATTTCTTAAAACAATTTATGAATGTCCAATTAGTTGTTCAAAACTACTAGTTGAACCAAGAGTGATCTTGGTTTGTGAATAAGTGATAACCGAATATAAGAAACAATTTTCTTATGAATTTCATCTAGAATTCAACAAGACAATATTCAATTCATAACACTACTTAGAAGATTGAATATAGTAGAAGGCATCCATCACATTACATTGATATGATAAAACAAACATTCATAATGTTTAATACAAAAGAATTAGCTCCTACATTAGAGACTAATTATATACCTTCATATAGGCACCAAAATGGGTCTTCCATCATATGAAGCCACATAATAAGTTCTTATCAAAATAAGAAAGTTTAAAGACTATCTTTAAGGGCCTAACAAACTTTTCTAAGTAGATAGCAAAAAAATGCCCGAACCCTTCATTCCATTAGTCCCTTGCTTGTTCATCTTCTACTTGCTTCCTTCACCTACATACAATTGCATAGGTGATTAGCATTTTTATATCAAATATAATAATTAGAAGATCTAACATTTAGAATTGAAGATAAGGACAATAACCATACCTTGCGGTTTGCCCTTCAGAGATGCAAGGTATAACCTGCAATTCCTCTTCCAATGCCCGTCTTTTCCACAGTGGTGGCAAATCCCTTTGGGTTCCTTTGCCTTTTTCTTCACTCCTCCTTGGGCCTTAGGAGTGGATGACTTTAACCCCTTTCCTTTCCATTTGCCTTTCGGCTTAGGTTTGGAAGAGGATGGCTTGTTGTGGGCTACTGCTAGAGTCCCCACAACATTCTCATTCAGCATAGTCTTCTCAGCAGTCACTAACATGTTTAGTAACTCAGAGAGAGTGCTATCCATCTTATTCATATTGTAGTTCATTACAAACTGCGAGAATGAATCAGAAAGAGAAGCCAAGATGAAGTCCTGGGCCAATTCCCTGTCAAGTGGAGTGCCTAGGCTCTCCAATTGTTCAATGAGTCCAATCATCTTCAGTACATGTTGATGCACTGGGGCTCCCTTGACCATTTTGGTCTTCACAAGTTCACAGACAGTGCTGAAGCGATGGTTGCGCGTCCCTTCACCATATAACTCCCTAAGATGGAGTATGATGGAGAATGCACTGTCCATTCCCTCTCGTGCTGTCTCTGCAGCTCCTCATTCATGGAAGCCAACAGATAGCACTTGGCTTATTATCATCCTCAACGTGCTTGTCATACCACTTAGCACGCTCATCCTCGATGGCCTCGGGGCCTAGGGTATTTAATCCAGATGCAAAATGGAATGCACTACACTTCATCTATTCCCATTAATTCTAATAATTAAACACTTAGAATTGCATGTCCCATACCGTGCTATCCCAAGTGAACAACAATTCGAATTCACCCAAATCCAAACCATTCCGAATTTACCCATTTTTGCTAGTCACCTTACCAATCTCTTTCTTGCCAGTCTCGAATTACTCTAAAAGAATCTTGTGCACTTGGGTTGACCTAGGAATCTGGTACCTACCAAGAGTTGGCTCAACTACTCAAAAATCCTAACCATTACCCAAAATCCCAAACTTTTCTTCTCACTAAATCGATTTGATCTCACAAAATAACTATCAAATTCAATTTCCTCATTCTGTATTACAGACAATAAATAAATAAATTCGCATTCGCATTCAGACAGATAGCAAATTAATTTAATATACTCAGCAAAAATAACAAAGTTTCATTCGTAATTCCACTAAAAGCATATATATATAAGAAAATAAAACTGAAATCAAAATTACTATTCAAATCACAACTTATTAGTCATATAAACAAGAGTAATAATCATTTCAATTTCAGACAAGTTTATATACATATATATATATATATATTTATAGCAACAACATAATCACATCAAATGGATAATAAATCAACACAATAATTCATAACAACAAATCCGTATGCATAATTGTAGTACTGCTGAAACAAACCACATCAGGAATACATATATATATTTTTATATAGATTTAAAATCAATATGTAATCTAACACTAAGTTTTTTTTGGGGTTTCAATATTTTTCAAGGACTAATGTTCAAAAACCTTTTTTTTTTCTAGGTATAAGTAGCCAATTAGATACTTAATTATATGTTACATAGTAAATTTAATTAAAATAAAAAAAACCGCCTAGACCGCCTAGGCTCCCGCCTAGGACCCTAGGCGTTAAGCCCCTACCAGCACCTAGCATTTTTTAGAACCTTGACTGTGGGTTATCGCTGTTCTCATTGAATTCAGGATAGTTAACATGTGGAAGGCCTCTTGCCTCATCCTCTAAATGCACGCTATGAAGGCCATCACTGTTGTAATATGTCTCATGCACATCTTCAGCATCCACCTCAACATCAAACTGCACATCTCCTGTTTCTCCATCAACCTCATTTGAAGTCCCTTCATCTCCATGACCTTTCATCCTTCTCACTCCATAAAAAATTGCATCTTCTTGTGCATCAAAATCCCTATCCACATACTGCACAAAGTGCCTATGATCATCATCTGCAGGGTACTTCTCCTCTATAAAGTCACTATCATCTTCATCCTCAGATTCACCCTTACATTCATCCTCAGATTCACCCTCAGCATCTTCTCGGTTTCCAGCTTCTTCATGATTAAAGCCTCATAAGTCATTATCAAAGCCTTCATAGTCAATATCCTCATCTCCACAATTATATTCATGCTCAACACCTGAAGGACCTGCCTCTTGTGTAAATTGAGATGACTGAGTGTTCTTGTCAAACATGCCATGAGTAACATCCACTGCTTCATCCTCCTCAATAGCAGTAACAGGGGGTTTTTCCATTATATGGTATTCAAGCAATAACCTTCCCTTGTTTTTCCTTATAACAACCTGTCGCTTGACAACCTCCACAGTTTCATCCTCAATTTCTTCAATAACCACACTTGTTTGAGTTGGTTCGAAGGACCGAACGAACTCCAATTGTTGAGAAGCACACTCCTTCGATGTCAACACTTCAACATATACATCAGTAACCCTTCCCACATCTAGCATGAAGTTGCACATCCTATTGACATTCTTATTAGATGTAGGATCACACAACCCATAAACTTTCTCCTATATCCTAACTTCTCAATCATTTTATCAATCTCCATAAGTGACATGTAGTCTTTGTCACATAAAAGTCTTCATTGAGCTCCTAACCATGATAGATTCGAATGGTGAATTGTTCTTTCAGTTCTGCCAAGGCAAAAAAATGGCAACAAATGTCAAAACTCTAGTGCAAAATCGTTGTGCAAATAGTGCAAAGCTTTTTTAATAGTATAAAACAATCCTCTTCAAACCCTATGCTCCCCATCCACCCACTTTTACTGCTAGTGCAACAACAAAGTTTGGGATGACATTATAAAATGTCTCACACCACACAACCAAAGCACAATGCAGACAAAGCAAGGAGACAAAACACCATTTTCTTACAATATCACACAATCCACACCAACATAAACAAAGAACCCCCACACTATCCCAAGAACTAGAATAAACTAAGACACAAACTTTTTCGAATCAACAAATTCAAAATCAAGCATCCAAAAAATATCAAAGTTGAGAGGGTCAGAATGCTCCACTTACCGTAAGTTGGATGCGGATCCAACGAATCTACCCACAATCCCCAACGCATCCACTTAAGGGCACTTTTCCAATTTTTGCTCCTTGTCTTCATTTCCTTCCAATCTTCTTGCAGAAACTTGAAAACTAAAGGCTACGACACGATTTTTTTTTTTCGTCCATTGGAGATTTGAGGCTGCGGCGCTCCGCTTTGGGAATTAGGTTTTAGGTTATTTGGGAATTGGGGGTAGGTTACAGGGCCCTGTGTTTACAGGGACTGGTTTACGGAGTTCTATGTTTACGAGGTAGTGGGCACAATATTCAATTTTTAAATTTATTTTTCACGTGGCGCCTACGTGGCACTTTCTTTTTCTGAATATCAAAAATTTGGCGGGAAACCCTAGCCATGAAGGGCCCCGCGTGCGCCACGTTAGGATTTAACGGGTCTTTTGACGGGAGGTTTAACGGATGTACGATTTTAAAAATAAAAATGGAGTCAAGGTATGAAATTGAAAAAAATGAGAGATGTTGTATGATATTGAAAAATGATTAAAAGGTGAAGGGGTTTTTTGTAATTTACCCTCCCTTTGAAATATTAGTTCATTTGAGCAACACATATAGGCATGCAATTAACAATTAAACGCTTTAACATGCTTCTAAGTACTCAAAAACAAAACTTTTTCCATGACTTTCAAAGCCTAGTAGTTATGAACCGAGACTCAACTCAAAGCTTCGCAAAGAAAATTGAGATTTAATATACTTTTGTAGATTCCTCTTTCCCTAAGCAAAGGTGAAATTGATACCAGGCGGAATAATCTACAACAAACACAAACTCTTGTATATATGACTAGTCAAAATAACTAGTCAACTAGATATAAGTCTGTTACTGACAGTAAACACAGATATAAGAATTAAACTTAATTGACAGGGCAACTCAACTAGTCAGATACAATACAAATTAAGTTTAATAACAATAAACATGCACACAAAATATTTCACATATCATATAACATGGAAGGAGCATGTAATATACTCAGTGACATACGTAAGCACGATATATCAAATAACACATGTCAATTTGGTGCCCAGAAAAACCCCTAACTGGGTTAAAAAACCGAGGGACTCCCAGGAGTCCAGTCCACTAGTGATAAATAAGGTTCATACAAAGACAAACACAACAAGCTCAATTCCTAGACTTATTCTGAGAGCAGCTTGTACCTTTGTGCAACCTTATATTGCACCAAATGGAGTTCTCTTCAGTCTTCACAAGAGGGCAGCTTCATGCGTTGAGCTCATCATCTTGTGGCACCGAAACCAAGCATGAATCATGCAAATGATGTGAAGATGTAAAGATGAAATGCAACTTTGGATTCAAATAATGACAAGTCAGTTTCTCCTGCCAAAAGGTTGAAGAAAGAAACTAACGGGAATCCAAGACTAAGGTCTATATGAAGATTTGGAAAAACAAAGTTTTAGACCATGAACAATGCAAACATATTTTTCAAAAGATTTGTGTGGGTTGACACAAGATTTTGATGCACAAAATATAAGTTTGTAGCTGGGTTTATCAAAGAGGAACCAAGAGGGAGCTCAAAGCTTTAAAACACTCTCTGTCCAAAAAAATCAGTTTCTCTAACCAGCCAAAAATGAAACCCTAAGCCTCCTTAAAATAGAAAGACATCCAAGGGACACTTGTCACTTGTAAAACCAATTTGAAAAGATCAATGGTGAAAACTCAGTCTCGGGAGACTGAATAGTGTCAGAGAGCCCATGTGGGTTTTCTTAAATTGTGTGCCAGTTTTTTGGTAAAGCAGATACTCTTATTGATTAGACAATTTAACTAGTCAGAAAGACATAAGAAACTTGACGTGAAATGTGTGCCAACCTTTCTTGAGATCATACTTGGTTCTTCAAAGATTCAGACTTCAACAGTACCATCCTAAGTCTAATCTAATTGAAATTCATCTAAGAGCTTGTGTGAATAAATATTACAAGTTTGACAAGGAAAGCCAAAAACACTTAAAACTAGACTTCACAAAAGGATAAACACCCAAGAGAGGACCTTCAAGATCACTTCTTGGATCTACACCTTTACTTGAGGATTTTAGTTGCACCTAGACATCTCATGAATAGTTTGCCTACGTACTTTGTCTCCTGGGAAGATCAATCCATCGTAGTTCATCTTGGATTGAAGAAGATGAGTGACATGGGAAGAAGAAATAAAATTTCCTTCCTCCTATGTAAGGCCGGCCTCCAAGGGTAGGGAGAGAGATTTTGTTCTCTTAATTTTTCTCAAAAACTGACCGTATGAGAACAGTGACCGTGTTTAACCTTTTTACCCACTTCTAATAAGCAAATTGGGTGGGATAACACTATTTTCTTGCTATGGCCGGCCATAAGGTTTTTTATTGGGCTTTTGTGCCTTTTGTGATTTAAGTTGTCATACAACTTAAGTCATTGGGCTTGAACTATTCAAAGTTCATTGGGTCTTAAGGCCCAAAACTAACCTGAGGTCTAAAATAAATTTTTTGTATTGATTAATTAACATTTAATTAATCAAACTATAAACAATTAAACCATTTAATTGTTCTCATTTAACTTCATTGCTTTTTTCAATCATTTCCTTATGAGGTGTACGATCATCTAGGTTCTAATTAGCGAGGTTGTGGGCGATTAAAACTCTTACTAATCGATTGTGAATTGAAAATCCTTTTCAATTTTCCCTATAGTTAAGCTTTCACAAGCTAACACTTAATTGTATGTCATGGCTATCCAAGCTAAGCATGAGGAGTACAGAACCTATTTAGTTTAGAATTACAATGTAATACAGTCATTCTCTATATCAATACTCTTGATCACATTGTTTGGATGATAGTTTGTTCATGTCTTCTATCCAATGTGATTCTCTTGTCTATATGATTATCTTGAATGTGATTTGGAATGTAATTCCTAAATCTCATTCATGTACTTTGGCCAATGATTCTTAATCATATCATAGAGTATTCACCCTCAATGGTTTGAAGGTTAGAGATCACTTGTTGTACATTCACTTGTATCCATGATTAGGTAGCTTAACCCCAACTATGTCATGGACACACTCTCACATCAAAGTGTCCTTAACATAATCAAAGATTAAGAACCTAATCACAAGACAACTATGATGCCTCAAGTCAAAGGACTACTTTGCATTATCCCAACTAATGAGTTCTCATAATTAGACATGTGTATGAGAACTCATGGTTCATCATGTTAAGTGGACTTAGTCTCTATTGAGAATGTACATACCTGTCTTGGTGTCGTTCACACTAATAACTCGAGACTCATCACTCTCTGGAGAGAAGACCGTAGTATGTACTGATCTATCCGGATTGTCAATAACCAATTGGTAATCTTATGATTAAGGCTGCTTTTGGCTTGGGAACCGAACTGAAACAAGGGATCCAAAAACCGAACCAATTTTTTCGGTTTGGAAATTTTGTATACTGATACCGAACCGATTGGTTTGGGATATCGATTTTCGAGTTTAGGGCCACTTTGGTATTGGACCAAACCCAATTTTTACAAAACCCCAAAACACCTTTTGTGGAACTTATTTAAGTTCTTTTGGCCCAAATTGCAATTTAATACAAAACAAAATGCCTCCAAATTTTTTTGTGACACTCATGTGCAATTCATTTGGTAGGATGGATTTTTTAAAACGTGACAAAACGTCCAAAATCAAAATAATAAGTTACAAGTACAACTTAGTGTTTACAAACCAAATAAAATTATAAGTTTTGCAACACTTATACAACCCAAAAGTAATCCAAACACTTAAAAAGTAAAGTTAAGAAGTTTAATCACTTAATGTTTATGAATTTGATGAAGTCCCTTCCTAACACACCCCACCCTCGATACCCACGTGGATACCGAATGCGGGCGTGCTGGCCGACACTCGTAAGTGACGAAGCCATTAAATGCATGACAACACTTAGTGGAGACAAAATTAAAATACTATTAAGTTTGCGGAAATCAATGTCAATATGCATATGGTTCAGAGCATACTAATTTTGAAACAGCGGAAACCAAATAACAAAATAAGTTCCTAGAATCTCTATCCATAACAGGGATGGATATTATTATAGAAACTGAAAAGAAAAGATAAATCCCTACATGGTCGGGATAGATGATCAGAGCTGCCACGCAGATGCCTCGACTTCGCCGGATGCACTATCACTATGTCCTGAAGGGGGCGCAAAAACAAAAGGTGTGAGTGGACAAAAATAAAAGTTTTCGCCAAACCTTTCTCTTTTCAATATATTAACCCCCTATTTGAAATCCAGTATAATCGTCGAAAACATACTATCATAATATAGTTCAAAAGATACTTTATGAGTATAACTGAAACGCATAAAAGTATAATATTCGTAAATCACAATTAATAATTCCAATAAAATATATAAGGGAAAACCAACACAGGGTATATGCGCGATCACCCATGTACGGGTTGAGGAACAGCCTCTCAATCACCGTACAAGCACTTTACGTTATCCATTAATTTGTACTCCTAGTACCACACACATGTAAGCACTTGTGCCGCAGCGCATCACACCCGAGTCCTTACGTAGTGGGGCCATTTTCCCCATAAACAAAAATAAACGTAAGACAAGCTTGCACTAAGGTATTTACCGGACAATACCCCTGGAGTACAGTGCGTGTGACCCAAACATGTGAGACTTGTCCTACGGCTGTCAGACGGTACTACAACGTAGTGAAAGCATACCAAGTGTGTTTGAAAACATACATACATACTCATGTGTCTAGATATAATAAGCAAGATCCCTTTCATAAGTCCCAAATAATTAATATTGCATAGATAATACCTTCCCTCAAAACATATATCATATACCATTTCATACTTATGAAGGGAAAATATGAGATTTATGTGGGATTTCTAATGACTAGCATGCATAAGCAATTCAAAATTCATATGCATAAGCAACGGAAGCAATTAAATCAAAGCATTAGTCATGCAAATCCCCTTCAAGAAGCATAGGTTTGTATTTGATATATCAAAGAAAATTAAGAACAAAGTGAAGGTGTAGTTATATACCTCTTGATCTAGCTTTTAGACCAAGGATGGACCACCTCCAAGCTTTCTCTTCTTGGAACTCCTTGAGCCTAGCCTCCCTCCTTGATTCCTCCACCTTGATTGATTGCCTTCAATAGGTTTCTCCTTGAGCCTCCAAATTAGAAGACCTCTAAAGATCCACACCCACTCAAGTAGTGAAATGGATGATGGATCATCAAAAGAAAGGGAGATGAGTAGCTATCCTTTCTCTTGGGATGGCCGGCTGTTTTGTGAGGAAGGAGGAGATATTTTTCTTCTCTTTGGTTGACAAACTCAATCAAAAGCCATACCAAGTTATGGCATGAAGTATGGTGATGTTCCACTTGTGAAAGTTTCATTAAACTTCCATATATATAAAAGAGGTGAGTCAACTTTTGACTCCACTCACTCTCTCTCATTCATAGCCGGCCATTGAGTGCATTTTTGGGCTTTTGGGCTTTTGTAATATCAAGTCATCTTATGCTTGAATAAAAGCCCAAAGAGGTTTAGGACCCAATGGGCCCTAATGAACCCGGACTTTTCATAAAGCCCAAAACGATCTTTTATCGCTTCTATGATTTCATTAGACTTTCTAATTAATCATAACACTCAATTAATTCAATTAATTATTTCCATCATTCATATGTGGTTCCACCACAAGAGTGTATCGGTGTACAATCATTTTAGGTTCTAATTAGCAAGGCAGTGAGGTGATTGGTATCAATCCAATTGATTAATTTTAATCCAATCATCTAGTGAATTAAAACTTATTTTAATTCTTTATCTTCTTTGATGATTACTAATTTAATCATCCATAAGATCCCACAAGCCATGAGTGACATCTAAACATATATCATGGCTACCCAAGCTAATGTAGAAGTTTGTTCGGAGAACCAATTCAATTGGAATTACAATGTAATTCGATCCTTCTATAATACAATACTCTCAATCACACTATTAGGGTATGGATACATAATGTCAAACCCCTAATGTGATTATACCATGTTATATGATTCTATTGAGTCGTAAAGGAACATTTTCCATCACTACGCTCATTACTTCGGCCGAAGATTCCCGAATCATATCATAGAGTATTCTTCCTCTCGTAACGAGGATTAGAGATCCCTTGTTGATCATTCACTTGCCTCCATGGCTAAGTAGCTTAACCCCAACTATGCCGTGGACACCCTCAAGATTGGGGTGACTTTGACATAATCAAAGATGAAGGACCTAACCACAAGACAACTATGATGTCTCAGGTCAAAGGATTACTTACATATTCCAATCAATGGAGTTACTTGCTTGACATGTGAGTAGACCTCCATGCAAGTACTCCCTTCGATTGTATTCAGTGAACTCATTCCCTTAATGAGCACCTACATACTTGTCATAGTGTCACTACACGAATGGCTGAGACTTTCCATCCTTCCAATTTGAAGCTGACATAGTACGTACTGGTCTCTGGATTGTCAGTATCCCTCTGGCAATCCCATGACCAGGAACATTTTGAACATCATGGTTATGAGAAGAAGGTCTTTGTAGTCTAACATCATTAGATTACTTCTTCCATCAATCCATTGTCCATGGATTCACTATTTGGACATATATCAACTATTGAGATTGTCCTAATAAGTGACTTTGCCCTTTTACCGTATTTAGGGTTATCCATATATACAGTAAATGTCCTGAAAAGTTTCTTCCAAAGATTGTCTTTCAGGGCATATTTCCAACAACTTATGCAAAAATAAGATCATAGTATAACCCATTTCATAGCACATATTCATACTTTGGTATAAAACCACAATCACCATTAAATCCATTTCCCAATTTATAACCATAAATAAAACAAATATGGTTGCATAAACAATTATCACATGTATATATATTTAATAATAAATATATATAAATAAAAATGCTTTGAAAACCATTTAAAACTATATAGAAATACAATCCATATTCATTTCCAATCATAAAAACCATTTAATAAAGCAAAAGTCCACTCACTGGTATTCGGGAGTGAAATCTCCCCCGGTGTTGCCCTCCTCGGTGTGCGGAGTCGAAGAATTACCTATTTAATATTAGGGAACAAATTAGAACTTCCCTAAAATAAATTAAAAATAGGCCGTAAAGAAAAATCCGCCAAAAATATTATTATTTTAGCGAAAACGGGCTCGAAAAACGATTTCCGGAGCCCGAAAACCCTACAGCCGCCGTCCACCTCCGCCGGCGACGCCGTGCGCCGCCGTACGCGCCGCCAAGCGCCGGCCACGCGCTGGCACGTGTCGGCACGCGCTGGCGCGTGTCGGCACGCGCTGGCGCGTGTCGCCACGCGCTGGCACGTGTCTCCCACGCGCGGCACGCGCCTGCACGCACCTGCTGACGTCATCCCATGCGCATGCTGACGTCAGCCACGCGCCTGCTGACGTCAGCGCTGTTAAAGTTAACGGAATATACCTTTCTTACGGAATATTCTGACGCCGTCAGGAATGTTCCGTTACCGTTGACGGAATATTCCTTCTTCTTCCTCCTCTCGCCGTCCTCCGCCGTCTGGTTCGCCAGAATTTTTGGAAAATTTTCCGGAAATGTCCAAAACTTAAAAAATTCATATCTTCTTCGTTCTTTGGCCAAATTTAACGTGCCATATATCAAATTGAAGGTATTGATGAGTAGAATATTTTCATACCAATTTGAGGCCGGAAAAATGGCCGGAGATGGCCTGAAATTGGCCGGGAAGCTTCGGAAACCAAATTCGACGTTCTTTATATCGATTTGAACCTACTCAATCCAATAAAACCAATGGTAATGGTTTCGAGGCTTACCTATCTCGGGATTGTACAGAAACTTGAATGGCAGTTCGTCGTTTTCGTTCCGGCGTTGGTTTGGACGATCGGGTTCGAGTTTGGAGATTCTAAAATCACAGCCTCGTCCAGAATGACGAGACGATCGAGATGGTATGGATTTTGGGCAACGGTTCGACGGTTTTGTGATTCGTCCAAAGGTTAGGGTTTCGGTGAAGTTTTTGGCCGAGAGAGAAAATGGGAGAGAAAGAGAGGGAGAGAGGTTGTGAGACGTGCAGAATGATGGGGAGGGTTGGCTGCTGTGCAGCCAGCCAAAAACCCTAATTCCCACACACGGAGTGAAAAATTACTAAAATGCCCCTACACTTTAAAACTTCGTAAATGTTCGTTTTAACTCCGAATTGAGTTCCGTTTGCGTCCACGCGTTCGTATCGACGAGTACATCAAGAATATGTAAAGAAATAAATTTTTACAAGTCGTCTCGAAAAGTCAACAAAAGTCAACATTGACACTAGGGGTATTTTGGTAATTTCACATAAATTTTGGGACGGGTTGTAACACTTCCCCTCTTTTGGACCCTTGCCCTTGTTGAAGTAGTAGATTGACCCCTTCCCCTTGTAGTTGTAAGACCTTGACCCTTCCCCTTGTAGTTGTAGTTGTTGTAGAAGCTTGACCACCCCTATCCCTTCTACTTGAAGTTGAAAGAGGATGTGGAGGTGGACGTGGACATTGTAGAGACGTTAGACGAAGTGGTTGTAGTGGAGGGGGAGGTGGTGGCATATTCCCTTGACTTGGATTTCCGCCTTGAACATTAAGTGTACCTACATAAAATAATAAATAATGAAATATTCATATTAGAAAATTACACTTAAAAATATATAAGTCAATGTATTGAATGCTAAGATGTATAATAAAGAAAAAAATATATAAAATTCACTTTCACTTACACGATTCCAATTCTTCAAGTTCTTTGTAAAATGTGAGGTCGTCTTCCGTTTGCTTCTTGTACAAATTCATTTCTTCACCTCTTAGCCAATCACTAGTACACACTAATGCCTCAAATGTTCTAAGGGTTAGGGAAGCTCTAAAAGGATCTACAATCCTCCCCCAAGTGAAAAAGCATTCTCACTAGCAACGATGCTACTTAGAAGAGCAAAAACATCCTTAGCAACCTTAGCAAGTGTTGGATATACAGAACAACTCAATCTCCACCAATCCAAAAGCTTGAAGTCTTGATCTCGTAGGTTATGATAGGGATCGTTAAAATACTTATCAAGTTCATTTGCTATCTCTCTTTGTTGAACCGCTTTTTTTTTGTCCATAACCCACCTTTCCATCCTTGCTTCCACATCATCCACATCACTAATACCACTCACACCACTCACATTTGGAGATACCTCCACAAGCGATCTTTGGGACACTTGGGTACTAGAGGTAAAGAGCACTTTATAGGCATTGTACAAATCGTTCATTGTCTTTTTAACCACTTTCTTAACATCCTTTATTTATTCCCATGTATAGCCGAGTTCATTGAGATTTGCCTCCATCATTTGGAGTTTTTACCTTGGATCGAGAGCTTGTGCAACAAATATTATAGAATTAATCTTATCAAATTCACCCCAATACTTGTCAAACTTGGCTTTCATGGAACTAGCCACAATTTGCAAAGTTCTATAAGAGGAATCTTGAATTTTTCTTCAATCTCCACTTGCAATGAGATCACCGTCCCCAATATTAAATTTGAAGTTGGATTTTTTGTGGCACTTATGGTAGAATCATAAAATCTTTTAAGTAAATGAGAAAAGCTCATCGCCATTGTCCAATCCCTATCCACCGGAGGTCCCACCCACTTGCACCTTTCCGTCACCCCATCTATCTCTCTAAAAGCATCCTCATCAAAATAAGAGATAAATTGGTCACACTCCTCGGCCACACCTTGTAGCAGCATCATAGGGAACCGTTGCCATCTTATCCATTCTCTCTAAGACGGAAAAGTCCCTAAACTTGTCCAACCTCGTGGGGGAAGAGTGAATGAACTTCACACACATCCGTATTCCCTCAATCTCCCTACCAAACTTCATCGTTCCATCTTTAACAATCAAATTAAGGATGTGACAAGCGCACTTCATGTGCAAGTGTACTCCATCAAGCAAAAGTGTCCCAAGTGATGTAAGCCTCCTCTTCATGTATTCAATCGCGGTGTCATTTGAACTAGCATTATCAACAGTAATGCTAAACACCTTGTCAATTCCCCATTCACTCAAACACAATTCTAGACACCTCCCTAGGGCATCGCCTTTGTGAGAAGTGATCTTCATTAGGCTTATGATCCTCTTGTGCAAATGCCAATCATTGTCCAAAAAATTAGTGGTAACTACCATGTAATTAATTTTTTGGATTGAGGTCCAGGTATCGGTGGTGAGACTTACCCTCACACCACTAAGCACACTCATAGTTTTCGCCTTCTCCATAATAAACAAGTCCCAAACCGCATCCGCAATCTTCTTCCTATTAGGTATTTTGTACTTAGGATTAAGATCACTGATTCATTCTCTAAAATCTTCTTGATCCACCGCTCTAAAAGGCATCTTCGCCTTAATAATCACTTCACACACTTCAAATCAAACCTTTTTTTATTGAAGGTGTAAGGGACCATTGTACCAACCATCCTTTCTTGAGCCAACATGGGTTTGGTCAAATTGGAAGGCCACAACAGCAACAAAAGCACAGCATCAAATTTCAAATAACAATCATAGGCATAGCAGCAAAACCACACTTTAAATCAGTTGCAAACAACAGGAAAACCAACATAGCAGCTGCAAATAAAACAAACAAAAGCAACAACAGCTGCAAATGAAACAAACGTTACAACAGAGAGAAGAAGAGAACTTAGAGAAGTAAAAAATTAATGATTAATCCCCTACCCTAATTCTCATTCACTGATTCACAAAGTTTGATGCAATCAAATTAATCCCTTGCCTGCCCAACTAATTTCTCCACAACTAAAAACAGTAAATCGAAAATTAATCCCCAATTTGACAAATTAAATTAAAACCCTAATTTGAAATTTTAGGATTTGATATTTGTAGACAGTAGAGACTTACCAATCCAATGATTCCAACCCATGAGGACCAGAGAGAAGTCATGCACTTGTGGGGGTGGTGGTGGAAGGAAGGGATGAGAGGTGGTGGTGGCTAACTGAGGTGTGAACTGTGAAGAAAGAAGAAAGAAGCGGCGTGTTTGGAGAACGACCAGATTGAAGGACCAAATCAAGTTGTGGTGGTGGTGGCAGTGTGGCAGAGTTGTCTGGTGGTGGTGCATGGTGGCTAGGCGACGAAGAAAGCAAAGAGAAGAAGAATTGGTTCAAAGTTGAGACCCAGTCACGAGAGAGAGAGAAACTGAAGTCTGAATTGAAATAGAGCTGGTTTTCTTCGATTAAAACCAACGGTTGAGATTAAATCTTAACCAAACCTACGACTAATATTAATAGGAGAGATATATATATATAATTAAAATATAAAATATATATATATATATGGTTCAGTTCGGTATTACTAAATATATGGTAACACCATCCCGATTCTCGTATCGAAACTTCGGTATTTTTCTGTATCAGTTATCGAACTGTTCAAGAGTTTTTGGTTTCAAGGATTTTGGTATTCGGTATTTCGGTACAAAAATCCCAACCCTACCTATGATCAATAACTTTTAGGATATGTGTTTACAAAAGAGAAAGGTCTCATGAGTCTAACTTATTTAGAACATTCTCTTAACGACATATTCCTTGGACTTATTGTTTAGGCGTATAACATTTAATGAGATGACCTTAATCAATAATTTTTGCCCTTATATTAAACTACGTTCGCTTAATATGTGAAATGTCCAACAAGTATCATCTCATAATTGGATTTAGGGCACATTTGCAACATGACAGCCCATCAACTAGAAGACATACAACAGTTGCTCGATGAGCGACTCAAAGACTTCATGCCATAAGGAAACTTGGAAGACGGGCTAAGCAGGCAGGTGGCCATCGTGAATGTTTCACCATTCACAAACGAGATCGAGCAAGTGTGACCTCCCCAGAGATTCCCTCCACTTTCTTTCATACCGTTCAAGGGAGATTTGGACCCAGACCGGCACCTGAAGCATTACCGAAGTGTTATGACACTTGACAAGCAAGACGAAGCCTTGTTGTGCAAAGTCTTTGCCATGACTTTGAAGGGAGCAGCTCAAGATTGGTTCCATACTTTGACTCCACGGTATATCGGCAGTCTCGAGGAACTCGCCTTCGTTTTCACAAAAAATACTCATCCTGTCGGGTTATCAAGAAACTGCTCGATCACCTTTTCAGTGTGGTCAAGAAGCCTAAAGAGTCTATCAGGGAGTACATCCAACGTTTCAAGACCAAGAAGGCTAAGATTGTTGACCGAGACGAAACAATCGCCTGGACAACTTACATCCGCGGAGACATTAAAAAAAACAAACCAGACCGTGGCTGAAGCTTTTAACTTGGTAGAGCTTCACGCGCTTTGGGACGACAAGAAGCAGGCAGCGAAAGCGCCAGATTCTACCAAAAAGTAGGAGCCCTCCAAGAAAGAAGCCAACGAGAAAAGCTCTAACTAGGTAGATCGCGGAAAGAAGTGAAAGCAACGTTTCGCAGTACACTATGGTTCTTCCAAGAAGACTTACACCAAATTTCACGTCCCAATCCATTAGATTTTGTGAACACCTATATTTTCAAAAGTAGATAAGGTTTTTATCGTAAATGGTCGCTAACTTTGACAAAACTCCTCATTCTGGCTCTTGAGTTTCAAAATCAATCAATCTGGTCTCTTACTTTCACTTTCGCACATCAATGTGGTCCTGCTAGTAGAATTTTGTTTAAAATGTTGTTAGTGCACTTACGTTACGCGAGCTATACAGAAGATGCAGAATACTGGCACACAAGTGAGACCCACTGCCTAATAATATGATGCCATGTGGGTTGTATACTTCATATTTTAAAAACCCCATTATAAAATATAAATAATAAGTAAACTAAAATCATACATTAAAAAAGTGAAAAAAACAAGGAATCCTTTCGTGCTCCATTAACGAGCAATAAGCCACCATTAAATCAAGTGGTTTGAAGTTGGCAGTGGGTGGTGGAGGAGTTTGGTACAGTTGAAGAGATAAAGGAGAAGAATTGATTTTTTATGGTTTTAAAATTTAAACTATTTTTGAAGGATTGATTTTTTTTTTATTCATTAATTTTATAGATTCCACATGGCACCACATTATTGGATATATGAGCCCAATATATGTGCCACATCAAAAAACTAACAGAAATATTAAAGGATTCCTAATGGAAAGACCAAAATGATGTGTGGAAGTGAAAGTTAGGGATCAAATTGATCGATCTTGAAACTCATGCAGGGACTAAAATGATGAGATAGGTCAATGTTACGGACCATTTGCAATAAAAACCCCTATGATAATTATATGTTAAGTAGTGCGATTATTTTGATTTACCTTTGTATTATTACCAGTTTAATCTTTTCAGTTGATAATTTATCAATTTTTTTATTTAATTTCCTATACTCTAATTGGTCATTGGGATCCAATTAGGTTAAATAAATTTTTTTTAATACATATTATATTATCTATACTAAAGAGTGAGGGAGTGATCTAAACCTCAATGGGCCAACCATAATAATTTATAAAGTAGTATTTTTACTTTTCATTTGGTGTTATATTTTCATATTATTCATTTATAATATTTTATTGATGCTATTCTAATTGGACCAAAACCATAGCCAATTAAAGGCTTTTATTGCATAGAATCTGCCGACTTTAAATAGCTATAAGTAAACCCAGGGCTGTAGAGCGTTGCAGTCTACGTACCGAGTAAGAAAAAGAGAGCGAGCGAGAGTGAGAGAGAAGATGATAACCACGAGAAAAGAGAGGTGGATACAGAGAAAGATATAGAGGCAGGGGGGAGAGATTAATTTACTGGAAAATACAAAGTGTTGAGATGTTTATGAGGCTGTGATGATGAGAAGGTAAGTCTTAGGGAAACAGATGAAAACGCAAGAGAGGGAGTTGTTGTATAATTTGTAAGACACTGTTTGTTCTCGTCTGCTAGTTCACCAAAGGAGTATTCGTTGCCTGAAATAAGTATGTTGTTCAGTACCGGTTTGATTGACTATCCAAAGTCCTAGCCTCTTCTTATGTTGTAATTCTTTGTATGTTTCCACTAGTCCGAATCATGTATGGTTTTGGTATGATATGATGGATTGATTCGGTGAAGTCAATTTATCTATTATATATTAGCCACTATTATTCAGGTCTAGTTTTATGCAGATGCTTGCTTTGATCTATGCTTTTATGGGTTTCTATGCTTTTATGCTTGCTTTGATCTATGCTTTTGTGGGATTGCACCACCCACTCAATCTCAACATCTCTCTCCTGTTCAGTCTGTCACTCTCTCCCTTTTACTCTCTTCCCGTACCCTGCACACACACACACTCACACACCCACACACACCTCCATTTTTCCCGTGAGCCGCCACCACCACCACCTTGACTTTTTTCCGACAAACCACCACTACAACCTCCTTCACTCACCACCACCACCAAAGGACCCGAACCCTAAAATTTTAAACTTGTTACAATAGTCAACGATTCCCTAACAAATTGGGATTATCTGATATCCAAGAATCAAGGAAGAAATTTACTTACCTGTTGTATATTTGATTTGATTATAGAATAGCTTAATTAGAGGAGTGATTCTTTCATTGGTTGTAAATATAAACCCCTGTATAATTCTCTTTTCAATATAGAAGACATTTTCTTTTAGATGGTACCAAGAGCATAAAGATCCTTTCTTTCCCTTTTTTTTTTCCAATTTGTTTAGAAGCAAACCTTTTTTATTGGTGATGGCAGATACCCTAAGGCCCACCAATGACTCCAGTGAGTCAAAGACTTTGAGCGATCTCAAACCTTCTAGTGATCCCTCTAGTCCTTATTTTGTTCATCATTCCGATCACCCAGGGATGATGCTTGTTTCGAAACCCCTAACGGGCGATAATTACAACACTTGGTCTCGCTCCATGACAATTGCACTCAACGCCAAAAACAAACTTGGTTTTGTAGATGGCTTAGTGACGGCACCGGATGAGACAAAGCCTACTGAACTTGCACTGTGGCAACGGTGTAATGACATGATCCTCTCTTGGATCCTGAACTGTGTCTCATCAGAATTGTCTAACAGTATCGTTTATAATCGAATTGCCAAGGACGTATGGGATGATCTTAAGGAACGTTTTTTCACAGCAAAACGTTCCTCGCCTTTTTGAGATTCAGCACGACATCGCGCGGCTTACCCAAAATCAAGAATCTGTTTCATCCTATTTCACAAAACTAAAGGGGCTGTGGGATGAGATGGATTCTTACACCACTACACATGCATGCTCTTGTGAAGCCATGAAATCTCACAGTGAGCAAGCAGCGAGAACCAAGGTTATGCAATTGTTGATGGGCTTGGACGACTCCTATGCTGCAATTCGTGGTCAAATCCTTCTCATGCAGCCACTCTCTTCAACTCGCCAAGTTTATTCAATGGTTACTCAAGAGGAGAAGCAGAGAGGAATTGCTGCTCAGAATATCATGGAACCTACTGCCTTAACTGTGAAAACCAGCAACAAAGGAGGAAGAAACCAAAATCGAAAGCCACTCCATTGTGATCATTGTGATACTGATCACCATACCCGAGACACTTGTTACAAGCTCCATGGTTATCCAGCGGGGCATCGTCTGCACAAACCAAATAAGGGAGGCCGGAATCATGGCAAGGAGAGCACTCCAGGAGCCTATCAAGTGCAGACTCAGACATCAACATCCGCACCTACCTTTACAAGTGAGCAGTTCCAACAGCTTCTGTCCATGATGGGAGCCAAAGTCAAGACAGAATCCCAAGCTAATGCAGCAGCAGGTGGGATTTGTCATCATACTCAAGAGTGGATCATTGACAGTGGTGCTACAGATCACATCACTGCCCTTCCACTCTCACAATCTGTTCCAAACAAATCTTTTCCACCAGTAAAATTACCAACTGGTGAAAGGGTTTCGATTAGTAATATTGGCAATTTTAATTTTGATTCCAAGCTTTCCTTAACTAACGTTTTACGGATTGCTTCATTCTTAGTTAATCTCATTTCTGTTAGTAGATTAACTAAATCACTTCATTGTTCCATAACTTTTTTTCCTGATTTTTGTATCTTACAGGACCTGGAGACGAGAACGATGATTGGATGGGGTAAACAACGCAATGGACTTTACTACCTTACCAACCCCACAAGCCGCACTCCTCCACCTACATGTCCCAGTGTTTTTTCTGTCTGTTGGCATCAACGCCTAGGCCATCCATCACCTCAAAGACTCCAGTTGTTAGCTAAGCAATCTTCAGAAGTTAATTTTCCTTCCAATAAATCTTGTGATGTTTGTCCGTTGGCTAAGCAAACAAGAATGCCTTTTTCTTCTAGTAATATCAGCAGTACGCATAATTTTGAACTCATTCATTGTGACATTTGGGGGCCACACAAAATTGCATCTTATACTAGTGCTCATTATTTCTTGACTATTGTTGATGATTACTCTCGCACTACTTGGGTGTACCTCATGAAAACTAAATCAGAAACTCAATCTTTATTACGCTCCTTTTTTGCTTATGTTCAAACACAATTTCACCACAAAGTTCAAAAAATTCGTACTGATAATGGGAGTGAGTTCTTGTCGTTACATGATTTTTTTCGAGAGAATGGTGTGCTTTTTCAACGTTCATGCACTTACACTCCACAACAAAATGGAGTTGTAGAGAGAAAACATCGTCATATTTTACAAGTAGCTAGAGCGCTTCGCTTTCAAAGCCAAGTACCTCTACGTTTTTGGGGGGATTGTGTTCTTACTGCTGTTTACCTTATCAATAGGCCGCCCACTCCTCTTTTGTCTAATCAAACACCATACGAGAAGCTTTTCCATCACCCACCTTCATATAAACACTTACACACCTTTGGTTTCTTAGCTTATGCTACCAACGTTCATCCCTCACACAAATTTGATATGCGAGCTCGTAGATGTGTTTTTCTTGGTTATCCTCTTGGACAAAAGGCATATAAATTATATGATCTCACCACCCGACAAGTTTTCACTAGTCGAGATGTCGTATTCCATGAATCCATATTTCCCTTTATCACTAACTCTAGTGAACCAGCCAACATCACCCCTGATGGTCCACCTATTCCCATTGCAGCACCAGATACTCCCATTACATCTAGTCAGCCCATTCCTATCCATGTACCTTCACCTGTCGCAACCTCATCTGAGCCTCTCGAAACTGACCACCACATCGCTACTGCTTCTACAATAGAGCAACCTATTGCTGCCCCTGCAGTTGAGCCCATTCTTCCACCTACGTCGCAGCCATCTTTGCGACAATCCACCAGAACAAAACAGCCACCTGTTTATCTCCAAGATTATGTTTGCTCGGCTATTGCTTTACCCCCTCCAAAGGCTTCATCGTTGTCTTCGACAGGTTCTCCTTCTTCAGGAACTCGACACCCACTATGTAACTATATTTCTTATCAGAATCTTTCTTCCTCCTATCAATCTTTTATTGCCAATATTACTCGGTATGTTGAACCTAACACTTATGCAGAAGCTATCAAAGACCCCAAATGGCAAGAGGCCATGGCCTCTGAACTTCGAGCTTTGGAAGCCAACCATACTTGGACTCTCACTTCTCTACCTCCCGGCAAGGAGCCCATTGGATGCAAATGGGTTTACAAAATAAAGCATCGTTCTGATGGCACTATCGAGCGCTACAAAGCCCGTTTGGTGGCCAAAGGTTACACTCAACTTGAAGGGATCGATTATCACGATACCTTTTCCCCCACTGCGAAGTTGGTCACATTTCGCTGCCTTTTAGCCCTCGCTGCTTCAAAAAATTGGTCACTTCATCAGTTGGACGTTAATAATGCTTTCCTCCACGGCGATCTCCGTGAGGAAATTTATATGGTGCCACCTCTTGGTCTCAGGCGACAGGGGGAGCACATGGTATGTCGCCTGAATAAGTCTTTGTATGGCCTAAAGCAAGCATCTCGACAATGGTTCTTCAAGTTTTCTGAGGCTATTCGGGCTGCCGGATATACTCAATCCAAGTCAGATTATTCCCTCTTCACAAAGAAAAATGGTAAATCCTTCACAGCTCTCCTCATTTATGTCGATGACATTTTGATTACTGGTAATGATCCGGTTGCTATCAAGAAGCTCAAAACTTTTTTGAATTCACGTTTCCGCATTAAAGATTTGGGTAATTTGAAATATTTCTTGGGAATAGAAATTGCCCGTTCCAAAAAGGGTATCTTTATTTCCTAACGAAAATATTTGTTAGACATTCTCAAAGATGTTGGTGTGTTGGGTGCGAGACCTGCCGGATTTCCCATGGAGCAAAATTTGAAGTTATTACCAGATGAGGGTGATTTGCTTCATAATCCTTCAAAGTATCGATGATTAGTAGGAAGGCTAATCTATCTCACCATCACTAGGCCTGACATCACCTTTTCTGTGCACACTCTAAGTCGATTTATGCAACAACCATGCAAGCCCCATTATGATGCAGCTCTACGTGTTCTTCGATATCTAAAGAGTACTCCAGGCCAAGGCATTTTATTCTCTTCACAAAGTTCTTTACAATTGAATGCTTATTGCGACTCCGATTGGGCAGGTTGTCCAATAACTCGAAGATCTACTACGGGGTATTGTGTTTTTCTTGGAAATTCATTGATATCATGGAAGAGTAAAAAGCAAAAACCAGTTTCGTTGTCTTCCGCAGAAGCCGAATACCGTTCCATGGTGGCTACTTGCTGCGAATTGACTTGGTTGCAAAGCCTTTTTCGAGATTTACATGTAGGTGACATGGGTCCAGCAGTGTTGTATTGTGATAATCAAGCAGCCCTACATATTGCGGCTAACCCGGTGTTTCATGAAAGGACACGACATATAGAGATTGATTGCCATTTCGTGCGGGATAAAATCCAAGAAGGTGCAGTGGTGACACATTTTGTTCCATCCTCAAGGCAGGTAGCTGACATATTCACCAAGGTCTTGGGAAAAGAAAATTTTCAATCCTTATTGAGCAAGTTGGCGGTTCATGACATTCACTCACCAACTTGAGGGGGGGTGTTACAATAGTCAACGATTCCCTAACCAATTGGGATTATCTGATATCCAAGAATCAAGGAAGAAATTTACTTACCTGTTGTGTATTTGATTTGATTATAGAATAGCTTAATTAGAGGAGTGATTCTTTCATTGGTTGTAAATATAAACCCCTGTATAATTCTCTTTTCAATATAGAAGAAATAATTCTGCATTATCATTTTCTTTTAGAAAACTCCGAGCCTCAGCTGCACAGAAACTCCGGCGAAGTTTCGAAGTTTTCCGACGTGATACCCTACAATCGAGACCTGATTGACTTCGTTCTCACCACGAAACGACTCCTCGTGAGTCATAGATCACATCCCATGCCTTGCATGCAAGGTTCCAGTTCATGGGCAACCAGAACAACAATCCCCACTTTCGCCCGAGAGCTTTCGTTGGATTTTCTAGCCACCTCCAGCCTCTTTTTGGAAAAATTTTTAGGTAAATTCGAGATCCTTGTCTTCCTAGCTTCATTTTGACATATTGTATGTGAAAAATGGTTGAGTTTTGACTCTGTTTTGAAACTCTGAAAATTTCTGGCGAAAAACCAAGTTTCCGGCGAGATTCCTGCCGGCTGACGGCGGTCGGCAGCGGCGACCAGAGACCTAACTTCAGCAAACCCGATTTTGACGTCAACCAACCCGGTCTTTACGTTAGCAAACCCGGTCCAGATCCGGTTAGACCAGGAATATTCCAAAGGTATATTCCTTCTTTAACCAATGGTTATAACAGAATATTCCTTAACGGCGACGGAATATTCTGTAACGCAGTTAGCATATTCCGTTAAAAACCTAAGATACTTTTAACGGCGCGTGTAACCGACCCTTAGTCGGCGCGTGACGGCGCGTGGGGGCGCTTGAGCAATGCATGGCAGCGCTTGATGCTCCATGCTGCCCTGTGGCTGCGAGTGCGAGCGCGTGTGTCACTTTTCCATTACTTTTAACTCCCGAAACGAGCAAACAAAGGGGATTTCAAGTTTTTTCCTTAGTAAAATTTGGATTTGACTCGTTCAATGAATAGTTTAGTAATTTCTCATATAGGTGAGACCTACCCCGAGGAGTGCCGAGGCCAAGCTAGATAGAGCGGCTACGATCTAGCAACGTGCCAGTGAGTGGGCTTGATTGTTTTGAATTATATTATAATATGTGTTTTCGAAATGCGTTTTGTGATTATCGTATATCATGCCATGTTTCTTAGAAATTAGAAATGATTTTATCAAATATTCTTATTTTCATTTTTATATGAGTTTTAGAATTTAATGTTGGCATGATTATACATTCACTATTGTTCCTTATCACGTATGCTTGCACGGTGTTAGTACTGTCCAGGCTTGGACTAGTTCACGTGTATGTTCACACTGCACCGACACGCTTACTTTGGATCCATCGTAGGTGCCAACCTGTCTTAGTTGTTTTTACACCTAAAATTTCTTGTGATGCGCTTAGCGCTAGCTTCACGTGCATGTAGTACTAGAGCGTAATTATAATACCCAACCTGTTCATGCATTGTTTCCAACGCTTAGTGATTATTTTATTAGTTTATTATAAAAGTGTTTTTGGAAATTATTACGGGTTTTACAGCGAGGGGTTACTATTTTAAAGATCTGAAAAGGATTTCAGAAAAAAGTTTACTTTTTCGACCCACTCACCCTTTTACATTTTTGCGCCCCTTCAGGACTTAGGGACTGAGCTTGGCAGACGAGGATTGTTGGCACCAGCTGACTCGCACTTTTGAGAATGTAGGAAGAGTTTCTTTACTTTGTTTTAGTATCCATCTTTCGGGATGGGAATATTAATTTTCTTTACTGCACTTTCTATGCTCTAACACTATAAACCTGTAATAAGGATTCAACCCACTCTGCGCACTCTTTTCTTTCTTATTTTTTTTACAAGTTTCAGACTTTGATCTTAACTTTTCATTCAATTCTCACACATATTCCATTTCATGACTTCGTCACTCCTCCGGAGTGATTACCAGCATGCCTCGAATTCTGGTCCACGTGGATATTCAGGTCAGGGTGTGTCCGGTGCCACGTAATATGGTGCACAAATTTGGTGTACAAATTTAATGTGCCTAACATTATTTTTGTTTTTTTTGAACGGTAATCATTTATTTACTAGAAATATGCAGTATAACAGGCGCCTCAATAATGAGTTTTTATAGTAATTACAACTTTCATGACTATCATTTCAAATTTTCTAAAAACATAAAAACCCTTACAATTCAGCTATTTGAAGATTTCTCTACCGTGACATTCTCTTGTACAAGAAATTCTCTATTTTTCATATTTTCTTTTGTTGTTTTCTTTCGCTGGGTAAATTTTGGGCTTCGCTTGTCACTTTGCCATCACGAGTTCACGTCTACCAAATTTCTTTGGTTGAATTCTAGAGGTCGAATCGCAACAAACCTTCTTGCACCGTGGTACTACCTAAAAGGTGCAAAATCGGTTTTAAGGATAGCGGTCCACGACGTCTCGATCAAAGCCATCTTTCTACCACTTCAGTGATTTCGTTTTTTGTTATTTATTTTTTCTTTTTATTTGGGCCTTGGGGCTGATAGTTGTGGGCTTTCAACATTCTATAGTTTGCTAGTCTGCTTAGCTCGTTAGGTTGAGATGGTGGTTTGGTCAGGCCATCAATGATATTTTCGCCATATAGAGCTCTTGATTCATGTGCACATTATAATTGGGCATGGTTAATTTATGTCCCCACAATAGACTGACCATATGCCATCACTACTATGAATAACCAAGTTACTCTTTTAATATGGTAATTCAGAACTCTCTTCAAACCTTTCAATTTCTCCAAATATCTCTGACTTATGCATCAGGCCCATTGACAAATACCACACCAGTGTTAGTCAATTGACTTTGGTGTCATCTTTCTTACATGTTTTCTAGTCAATCTCTCTCCTAAAAAGGTTTCTAGAATTTATTAAACATAATCAAACTAAAAGGAAAAAACAATGTCACCGCTCCACATCCTCTCAACATCTCGAAGAGAGCTATAGCATCATGTTGGCTAAACTAATTGTATGGTACTAGCTAAAACTGAACTCGACGCAATCCAATAATGTCCACGCCTTGTAGCTCAAACACATATCAAAGGTGACAACTACTGGAGTCAAAATCTTATGTTGAATGTCTGTGTGGGATGTGGAGACATAAATAAACCACATCCAGTAGGAATTTGCCATGTGGACTACAAACTCAATATGATGATTTTACCCTTGATTTCATGAGTGAACACTTCGTCACCTCAATGGGTCAAGCAGAACTGTCCATCGCCAAAGGGCCCATTGCAAACACCATGGTGTCCTTCGAGCCCATGAAGTATCTTTCTCACCTATCTGCCCATTGGGCTCGAGCATGTTGGAAACGGCTCTTCGGAGTCCCCTTGGGTCTTTCCCTTGCTACGACAAGCCACCTGCCAAAGAACAAGTCTTCCACTAGAGGTCTACTCCATTAGTCTGCCTAGCACGGTGTATCCCTACTAGCAAACAACTTATGGACAACTTCTCCTATAAATAGCCAAGTCAACTAAAGAAATCGGTAATTGTCACTTTACTACTCATAACTCTATGGATTCAGTTTCTTTTAAACCCTTTTCTGACTTAGGCATTAAAGGCCCTTTGACAAACACATTCCCCTCTCCTCGGGTGTTTGTTGTTTTGCAGGTTGAATCAACTTATCCTTGGCTCAAATTTGTATCCACATGGGTCAAAAGATGATGACTATCTCGGCGACTACAGAATTTTATGATGACAATTATACACCAAAACACAGGAAAATATTCTACCATGCTACGAGCATTGGATGACCTCGTAGCATTAGTGCTTTTATTGTGGTCAAGTAAATCAAGACCATCGATTGCTCATAGCATTTAATGTTACATAGCATGGAAGTGGAGCCCCCGAAAACATAAGTAAAGGAAGAAGAGAGAAGGAAGAGCGGGCAATGGATGATTTTTCTTTGTTTTTCTCTGTAGACGGCTACGCTTTTTTTTCTCTTTATAATTTCGACCAATTGTGCATGTCTATATTCATATGTTCTTTAATGTATGAACTAAGAAAAAAACAAAAATAAAAAAGACAAACGAAAGCAATTTGGAAAGCATCTTTACTTGAATTATAAACTGTTTTCGTCTCCTGTTTTTCTTTAAAAAGAAAAACGAAAGCACTGTATAATTTGTGCAGTAATAATTGAGCCCAAATGTGTTTCATGACAGCTGCTCCAGCAAAAGGAGACGTGAAAAATTCACGGGACTGTACATCACCAAGGTTTGTGGAGAAGTTGTCCAGAACGTACTAAAAAAAAAGCAACGATTCCCAACAATTTTTTAAATCCACTTTTCCCATATACCCCATACTTCCAAAAGCACTTTTTGAATAAGTTTATCTGGAAGGTGTCGTCCCCTTCAAATTTCTTGATGTTTGTATGTTTCTTGACATGGAATTTGTAGGCCTTCGTCATGATTGTTCAACTTTATTGGTATAATTCCGGTATACCATTTAAATTTTGCTGTGAGAGCACTTTGTTTGCATTGGTCACTTTTGTGAAATGTAATAAATTCAAAGAACCTTCAGGCCTGAGGTTAACTTGTAACCACCATCGCAGACAGGTGAATATATCAACCAACTTTCTTTCCAGAAATAATATAACATTTGAATTATATAAATCGCTGCCTATAAATGTTAAACTTGATCAGTGATTGGCATGATTGTTGAAACAATGAAGCAACAAGTTAAGAAATACATACCTAAAAACAAGATTGAGATGGCATGGAGACGTACGAGCAAAACAAAAGTCACACGACTGATTAGTCTCGAGACATTTGTGGTTGCCGATTGTCGTCCTTAGAATGAATGAAGAACAGCAAATCAATGTCCACAGCATAGTAGTAGCATACATTTTGGTATCTTATGTTTTACAAAAAAGTATGTGAGGATGTGAAGAATCATCCATTTTGAACCAAACTTGTTGAATTTAAGCTGTTTTCTTTTTCTTTTCTCTTATTCATATAGAAAAGCGTTTAGAAAGTGAAATTCCTATTAAGGGTCTAGAAATAGAAAGTGAAACCCTAATTTCTTTATTCAACCTTTCATTGTTTTTTATTTTTTGGTCACGAACCTTAGTTACATTATTCAACTTATAGCAAACAAATGAAAACTTGGAAAGAAAGAGAACCAGTATTTAATTAATTCGATTTAGACATAAATAATACATTATTGTGATAATAAACTGATGCAAAGTTCAAATAACTAATAATATGACAATAGACCTGTTCTGTTAGAGAAATTATGCGTTCACAAATTAAGAGGACTATTTTATCCGTAAACGTACACGCAATTAAGTAGATCATTCGTATTGGAATTGGCGTGCCTACAATGAACTCCAATACAAAAGAACTCCTACTTAGTTGGGTAGCTGAGGTAGATGATATGGTACCGAATAGATGCAAGAATTTCTCCTTCTATGTCTTTAATATCACCAACCCTTCATTAATTTTAAGAGGCAGGCCAAATCAAATGAAAGTGATGCCACAAAGGACTGCTAGAAAGTTTCCCACAGTAGAAAACAAGGAAGAGTAGTCGCGAATATTGCAGAGGGAAAGAATATTAGTGGATATTCATGACTTATGTGTTTTACCATCACGGCATCATAGAGGTGAGCCGAGAGGAGGGTGAGGTCTCTCTCACTGGGAAATTTTTTGTGTTTGGAATATAAGGTGGTATAGTACGTGTTGTAATACAAGTATATAAACATTAAAAAAATACATATTTTCTATTTATATTATAAAACATAATGTATTAACTTGTGTTCCGAGTACACCAAAAAAATCTCTCTTCACTAACATCATCCCAAAAGGATAGAGTCTAGAGATACCGTTTTCCAATTTCCCTACTCTTTGGCCACTCGACGTGCATGCATGGTGCATCATATTACCACAAACCCATTTCGTGGCTAGTGGCCTTCGATAGGTAGAGAGAGTCTTCTCCCTTTGGGTATGAGCATCCTCTCATAATTGCATGGCGTTAAATTCATTCCACTTCTTTTGCCTATTACATAATACATTATTGATATTGGCTCACCACCTTTACAAGAAAAGAAAATACATCCGAGTTCCTTGTATTGTGTCTCTCTTATGGTATAATTTGTTTTCTTTTTTCTTTTCTCTTTTCCTTTCCATGAAATTGCACACTTATCCACAATAGTACACATATTCAGTACTATTATATATTTACATACATATATATATATATACTAGTCTCTTGCCACACGCTTACGCATGTGACAATTGGGCTTTGTATGTCAAATTAAATTTTTTTACCAAAAAGAATGATTTAGGAATTAAGTATTTTTTTATTTGTATTTCTTTTTTATTTGAAATTTGAAAATTTTAATTCAATTGTAATTTTTGGAGTTCATGAAGGGTAATTTATGATATTTTGAATGTTTTACCATTTTGAGGTGCTCCCTTTATATATATAGATATATATAATCAAAAGACCATTGTGGCCATATTTTTAAAAACCAAAAGAATGTTTGTTAACCAAAATACTAAAAGGCAACTAACATTTGTCAAGTAAAATATATAAATAAAAGGTAAAATGGAGAAATAAAAATAACTAAAGTAAAAAGCTCCCAGGTTAACAAACAAAAACAAAAACAAAACAAAAAAACGAAACAAAAAGAATGTGTGGTCATAAAAATTGAAAGATAAATACTGTGTATTAAATTTTGAAGGGAGTAAATAATATATTCTTGAGATGTGATCAAATTTTCAAAATAATTTAAAAGATGAAATTGTATAAACACTAATCTCTAAATTTGATTTTCACTCATATTTATTATCAAATTTGAGAATAGAAAATGATTGAGTTAAGTTTCCATTTTGGTGTTAAGAGAAAAAGGAGTTTTCCATTTTAGACCCACCCACCCAAATACTTTTTCAAAAAAGAAAGAAACTGCAGCTGCTCATTGGGATGAATCTTCTTGAATCATCCAACCAGCATTCCGCGTCACTCATTACATTCACTCACTGGGTCAACTCGCTGTCCACCGTTTTGCGCTTCGAGTGCGTTCCAAGAGTTTGGTCCCACTCACAGACACGAATCACGATTATTGCAAGCAGACTTCAACAATTGGTGTCGTAGTATCGTGCCACGTGTAACTCAGCCAACTGGTCACTATTTCCTCCCACACGTGTCATACTGTACCTGTACGTGCGGTTCTTTTAGGAACTCAGTTAACAATTCACAATTAGCATCGATTC
>JAEHOF010000030.1:0-10614 GCA_018257905.1 Gillenia trifoliata | reverse complement strand
TTTATTATTTATTTTATAATTATTTTATCCTCATTAAAATCTAAACTGTCGGTTTTGTATGCCTCATACTTGGTACCCATACATTAGCTCATACTTTCTATTTTTAGTTCCTTTGTACACTATCTTTGCTTTTCTTTTTTCTTTTTTTTTAAAAAGCATTAATTTTAGGTGTCAGTCCATTGTTGTAAGTCAAAATGTTAAGAACATATTAATAGACTCCGGTAAAGAGTTGATTCCCTTTCAGTGGTAGAAATAAAAATTTACAATGGTTTAGCGCACTTAAACATGCTTTTAGATTTAAAACCTAACATTGTTTCATTGATAACAATTTCCGAAGTCTTCTATGCAGTATCCATTGGAGGAAATACCAACTAAAATTATGAACGTGGCTTCTTGCAATTGGTTATCAAAAAGTGCAGGTTTGTGTGTTTTAAAAATAAAAAATAAAAATACAAGTAGGGTCCACGCTGCCCCAAGGCTTGGGCTGGGGCTAATTTAGCCTCACAACAATCTTGAGCTTCAATTTAACTGGGCTAAATTCGTTGGACTAGAACCTTTTTTTTTTTATTTTGAGGCTAGAATATCAATTAGCCCATCCCTAAATATCTCCATTAGATATGCTCTTACAAAAACATTAAAAAAATTTAAAATCTTAGACATATACTCATATTTTATAGTATATATTTATATATAATCATTATTGTCTATATTTTTATTAAAATAAAAGAATAAACCTAGGACCCTAGGCATCAGGTCCCTACTTGCTGCCCAAATAACGCCCAGTGCTTTTTAGAAGCTTAGTAGATCCTATGAAATGTTAAAGAATAACCCCCTTTTTGTTTTTTTTGTTTTGATAAATTAAATAGGTGGCATTGGGTCGGGTGGGATGTGCTAGATCCTAAATTCAAACTGTTCCTGTTATCCGTGGATAAACAAATCTAAAGACAATGGAACAAATATACTACCAACAATTCAAGTGAAAAGCATAAAGTTGAAGAGGGTGTTATTTGGTGGGGAAGGGCTATGTTATAGCCCAAAATAACAAATATTGGACCTACAAATTTATGCCCAAATTTATGTTCAACATAGATAGCAGTAGCAGTAGCGGCACCAAGATTCATTACGCCCCATCTCCGACCCAAGCATTTAAAATCTACTAATTTGTGAGGCTGCAAACTGAACAACCTGAACCCCAGTTGCCTGGGCCTCGATGGGAATAGTTGGACTTAACCACCAGACTAGAAAATAACATTTATCAAAAAGAACACTTTTTCAAAATATAGTTGGAAAAAGGCCGAAGTTGAATGGCATATGCTTGTCATATTTCCACAGACGGTAGTGCTACATGAGCGTTTCTGTTGTAAGGTCCGTTATGCCTCGTTTGGCAGCTCGGACTGGACTGACTATTTCAGTCGAATAAGATAATCTGTCATCGGACATTACTAACTAAATTAGTTGGGCGTTTGGTGCAGTATCGGACTAATATTGATTATTTATACTGTGTTGACCGAGGCTAGGTGTGTGTGAAAAACACAATTTGTTCTTCATACAAACTCACTCAAATCCTCATCAAATGCAAGAACTACGAAAGGTTTGATCTTCATAGGAGACGAAATACATAGGTGACCTTCAATTTGATTCAAGGTGCAACCACAACTCCTCCAAGCAAAGGTGTTCATCCAAGATGAGATTGAAGGCCCTCTTGGGTATTTAGTCTTTGCTCATGCAAACAAGATTCTACAAAGGTATAGGATGCTACAACTTACTAATGTGATTTTGAGTTGTGTCTTGGTTCACAACATTTAGGCTTCAAAAGTCATGAGCAAAGTTTTGTTTTTGAGTACTAATATGCTAGGCTTCGTAATTCAAATATTTTCCGTCAAACTAGACCGAGAGAGTGAGAGGGACGGACCCGGCTAATTATACGGAGGTTTTTGGGCGTATAATTAGTCGGGTGTGAGGGGTACTAAATGGTGGGCCCGGTTTAAATAGTCGGGCGACTATTTTAGTACGAAGCGCACCAAACACCCGAGACCGGATTATTAGTACTATCCGGTGCGCTATACGGCGTTCCAAACGAGGCCTTAGTGTGGACCATTAGTGAAGACCAGAATCTAATGATTGTGATCAGTCCAGCTCACCATAGAATTGGGTATTTATGACCTATACAATTAATGGGTAAAACTCGCTTATATTTTAGAATTTTGTTTTCTTTTTTTCTTTTCTAAAAGGGGTGTTTAAAGGGGATCCCGCGCGTCCCCTTGTCGGAAATAGAAAGAGAAAGACAAGAGCAGTTGGGATCTTTCAAGACCCAATGTCATGGTCACCGTCATTGTCGTCCCAAAATTCGGCGTCGTCGTCGTCATTCCGTCGTAGTTGTGGAGAGTGGTAGTGGTTGGGGCAAAGTGGCTGCATTGCTTAGAGGTTTAGCCGGGCTGAGATTGAGTTCAAAGTTGTGGGCTATGAAATTCGAGTTGGGGTAAGTTTATGTACTATTTTTTATTTGATAAATTAGATTGAATTTTGCTAGCTTGTTATAACCCTGGTTATTTAGGTGGAAATTGAGATTTTATATAAACATTGGTGAAACTCGCTCAGGTCAGGAAAAGTCAAGCTATATTTAGCCGGGTTGCAGAAGTTAGGTTATATTTGTGTAACTTTGAAGTAGCAATTTTGATTTCGAAATGGGATAACAAAGAAGTAGAGGAAATGGACACACCCCACCCTTGATACCCACGTGGATATCGAGTTCTACAAGGCTGGCCTGACACTGTAGGCGACGAAGCCATTAAATGCATGACAACACTTAGTTTAAGTAAATTAAATTACCATAAAGTTGCGGAAATTAATGCCAACATGCACAAGGTTCGTGAGCGTAATTAATTTGAAACAAATGAACAAAATAACGAATCAAGTTCCTAGAATTTCTATCCATAACAGGATGGATATTATTAAAGAAACTGAATAAAATGATAAACTCTACATGGTCTAGGAACAGTCGAGTCGCCACCTGATGCCTCGACTTCACCAAATGCTCTATCACTATGTCCTCAAGGGGGCGCAAAACAAAGGTGTGAGTGGACGAAAAATAAAGTTTTAGAAATACCTTCTTTTCAACATAATAACCCCTATTTGAAATCCAAGATAATTGTAAAATCGTACTACCTATATACGTCAAAATGTAGTTTATAGGTATAACCGGAAACATATATCACGAGCAAAAACTGTAGATGTACTAAATCATATTTCCAATAGTCCTTTCATCATATATACCAATAATATAAATATAGGAAACCAACACAGGGTATATGAGTTAGAATTATGTACGTGTCGAGATCAAATTTCTCAATCCCCGTACAAGCACTTTACGTTATTCAATTAAATTGTACTTCTAGTACCACACACATGTAAGCACTTGCGCAAGAGTTGGCCACACCCGAGTCCCACGTAGTGGGCCTTTTCCCCAAAAATAAACATAAATGTAAGACAAGCTTGCACTAAGGTATTTACCGGACAATACCCCCCTGAGTACAAGAAGGTGACCCAAACATGTGAGACTTGTCCTACGCCGTGAGACTCGTACTACAACATAGTGAAAGCATACCGAGTGTGTTTGAAAACATACATATATATCATGTGTTTAGATATAAGGAGCAATATCCCTTTCATAATCCCCAAATATTTAATATCGCATAAATAATATTCCTCTCAAATCATATATCAAATACCAATATATATATACGCATAAGTGAGATCATAGTATAAACCATTTCATAAAAATATATTCACCTTTTATACATAACCACAATCACCATTTAAACCCATTTCCTAAAGCACATATATATATATAGAGAAATATATATATATATATATATATATAATATCACAAACCATTTCATAACATACAAATTCATGCTTCAAAATCATTTCATATAATAAAACTATCCAAATTATAAATATTTTAAAGCATGGAAACCATTTAATAAAAGTCCACTCAATAAAAGATCTAAGTGAAATCTCCCTTGCTGCCTCCTCGAAGTGTGGTGCCGAAGAATTACTCTATTTAATATTAGGGGAAAAATTAGAACCTCCCTAATATAAATTAATATAGGCCCTATAGAAAAATATTCAAAAATAATACTATTTTAGTGAAAACGGCTCAAAAATTATTTCCCAGGCCCAACACCCTAGCGCCCGCCTTGTGGTTAGGTCCTTAATATTTGAGTGTGTTAAAGGCACTCCTATTTCGGAGGGTGTGACACACCCTCGATACCCACGTGGATACCGAGTTTGGGCATGCTGGCCGACACTAGTAAGCGACGAAGCCATTAAATACATGACAACACTTAGTTTAAGTAAATCACATTGACATAAAGTTTGCAGAAATTAATGCCAATATGCACAAGGTTAAGAGCGTACTAATTTGAATCAGCGGAAACAAAATAATAAATCAAGTTCCTAGAATCTCTATCCATAACAGGGATGGATATTATTAAAGAAACTGAACAAGAATAATAAATCCCTACATGGTCGGGGATCGAATCAGAGCTGCCACTCGTATGCCTCGATTGCACCAGATGCCCTATCACTAGGTCCTAAAAGGGGCGCAAAAACAAAGGTGTGAGTGGACGAAAAATAAAAGTTTTCGAAATACCTTTCTCTTTTCAACATAGTAACCCCCTATTTGAAATCCAGTATATTTGTAAAATCATACTATCGTAGTATGTGTCAAATCGTACTATAATATATGCATAGCTGAAAGTAAATCTCAATGTGAAATCTGTATATAATAATTCATATTTTTCATAAGTCATTTCATCATATAAATATCGATAGGATAAATAGGAAAACCAACACAAGGTATATGTGCAATCACCCATGTACGTGTTGAGGAACAGCCTCTCAATCCCCGTACAAGCACTTTACGTTATCAATCAATTTGTACTCCTAGTACCACACACATGTAAGCACTTGCGCATTAGCACGTCACACCCGAGTCCTTACGTAGTGGGGCCTTTTCCCCAAAAATAAACATAAACGTAAGACAACCTTGCACTAAGGTATTTACCGGACAATACCCCTGGAGTACAGTGCGTGTGACCCAAACATGTGAGACTTGTCCTACGGCCGTGAGACGGTACTACAACGTAGTGAAAGCATACCAAGTGTGTTTGAAAACATACATATGTACACCATGTGTAGAAGTGAAGAATATCATATACTTCATAATTTCCCAAATATTTAAACGTTGCATAAATAACATTTTCATTGGAGTCATATAGCAAATACCAATATTTATGCATACCCGAAATCATAGGCTAAAACCATTTAATAATATATATCCATATATATTCAAATCTCAAAATCATATCATAATATATATATATATGTCACAGCCCGTACCGGGAAATAATATTATTTTATTCCCGGAGGTGCAAAATGACGATTTTGCCCTTGATTGACCTTTCGGTTGACTTTTGCGTCGTAACTCGCATGACGCTTCCACTCGTATTTTCTTGTCGTGCTCGTCGCTACGAACGCGTAGACGCGAGCGGAACGTCATTCAGAGTTCGGATGAGCGTTCTACGGACGTTAATCTAGTTGTGTTTGGTGACTTGGGCCTTGGGCCCAGAAATTTGTGTTAGGCCCAGCCCATTTGGTCCCTAACCTTCTCCTTCCTCTCCCCGTGATGTCTCTCTGTCACTCTCTCGATTTCTCACTCCTTCTCTGCAAACCAACCTCTCAAGACACCCAACTCCAAACCACCTCCGTCCTCAGCTTTCCCTCGAACAAACTGTGACCAGTGTTCACCTCCTTCACCATCACTCAACCCAGAACCTCGTGGAACCCAGGACCACAGCCACAAAACCGTGAACCCAGAACCTGGGATTTTCCGGCGAACTTATCCTCGGCCAACCACGGCCATCTAGGCCTCGATTCCACCTCAAATCATCATATTCGAGCTCCTGGGAGCCTTGGGATTTCAACCCAGGGCCTGCATGTGAAAATCCCTTCGCGATCGGTGAGTTTTGAGTTTGGCCGAGACTTTCGAGGCCGATTCCGGCCAACTCCGGCCATCTATTGGCCCAAATCTAGGTAAAATCGATCTCTCCTCAACTCCAGCTTCAATTTGACACTTGAATCGTGGAAATTGGTTGAGATTTGAAGCTTCTACGTCGATTTGCAGGATTCCGGCAATATTCCCAGTTTCCGGCGAAACTCCGGCCGGCAGACGGTGGCCCGCGGCGGTCGAAAAATGCAGAGGTCACCGGCGAGCTGACGTCAGCCGACCCGCCCCTGACGTCAGCGAACCAGTGATGACGTCATCAACCCGGTCCAAACCCGGTTTGGACCGGAATATTCCAAAGGTATATTCTGTCCGTTAAACTTAATGGTGTTAACGGAATATTCTAACGCCGTTAGAATATTCCGTTAACTCTGACGGCACAGTAACGGCGTCAGTCACCGGCGGGTGAGGCGCGTGACCGGGGCGTGGCCGCGCGTGGTGGACTTCCACCGGCGCGTGGCGGCGCGTGAGGCCAAACGGCAGCGTGTGGCGGCGCGTACGACGGCGCACGGCGGCCCAAGGTGGCGGTTTTGGGGTTTCCGACCCCGAGACTCCGTTTTCAGGTTTCCGAACGCCGTTTTCTTTGTAATTTCGTGTACTTTACTAATTTGTGGGTTTTAAAAATAGGTTTTGGCAACCCGTGGCGTTCGGAGGACGTACGTTTGGACTTCCCGGCTTCGGTATTTGTGAGTGGGCCCCTTCCTTACTCAAATTAGATGTTTTATATGTTTTAAACATGAACTTGGGTTTTAACTATGCTTTTAAGTTGATTATTGTTACTTTGTTGCAAACCTTATTTCAAGCCCACATTATCATTATTATTATTATTATTATTATTACTTTAGATTGGTATTTGTCCCGTATTACCAGTAGACCTCGTACTTCATGATATTTATTCGGTTTACTAGTTCGTCTCGGTAATTTGTTAGGCCATGAAAATTAATGGGCCTTGGCCTATATTTCCATTTGGGAATTATACCATTAAGTTGGTAATTTCCGCATTATTTTTGTACGCGTATTGCTTGTATCGAACCAGCCCTATTTTAGGGGGTTTTAGGGAATTAATTGATATTGTGCCTATTTGTGATTATGGGTTTTATACCTATCTGACGGCCTTGGGCCGTATTCGGGTGAACCTTGGAAATGGTAATTTTCTACCGTATTTTTGGGTTCACCTAGTTTACCATTAAGTTGGTATTTCTATACCTTGGTACCCATGTGGCGTATTCTTGGTATTTCACATATTATAGTTGTACGCTTGGTATTCCGGGTACGGTACCCGAGGATACCTTATATATTGACTGTTTTAAGGTTATCCCAAAAGGGGAAATTACCTCACTTTGTTTTATTTAAAGATACTTTGTGGCATGTTTTTGCACGCTCAACCTGGGAGGCTTACACGGTGTTGATTGTACTGTCCGGGCCAGGACCAGTCTTCACGTGATTGTTCACACGCACCGATACGCTCACTATGGATCCATAGTAGGTGCCAGCCTGTTCTAGGTCTCATGGGCGACTCGAACTCGTTGTGATGCGCTTATGCGCCAGCTTCACGTGATCGTAGTACATGAGCGTACCATTATTTATACACCCAGCCTGTTCATGACAGAATATATCTGTATGAACTCGTGTGTCTGTCCTGCCTAAACGAGCGTTTATCTTATAGTTGGATTGTGACTTATCTCTGATTTTCACTAATGCCACGGATACTTCTTTTTGATCTACGAGTTTTCCGTATAACTTTATTCTACGAACTTTTTGATAAAGTATTTTCATACCGAACGGTAGCTTCCTGCCGTTTCGGAAGGTAAGTATATTTCCGTACTTACCTTGATTTTATACCTACTATTATAGTACGTTTTCAAGAACAGTTTTCCGAAACTTCGTACTTGTTTTACAGCGAGGGGTTACTATTTTCTAAAGGAAGGTTTTTACAAAAATAACTATCTATGGCCCACTCACCCTTCTGTTTTGCGCCCCTCTAGGATTAGCGGCTTGGAGTCGTTGACATCGAGACCCGGTGGTATGAAGATGTTTAGAATTCCCTTTATTTGTAAATTTTCAGTATTTCGTATTCGTACGATAACTGTTATTTATTTATTAATTCTTTACTCTGTGCAAATTTTGTATATCCCACTCATTAACTCATTCAAATATCCTTATTTCCTCAAATTGGCTTTCGTCACCCTACGTGGTGTCGGCCAGCACATCCGACCTTTGGGTGTCCACGTGTACATCCGGGTCGGGATGTGTCATATATATATATATATATATATATCCATATATACATATAACCGCCGGTCACGCGCCGGCCAGTTGCCGGTGACATGCGCCGTTAGAGTTAACGAAATATTCTAACGGCGTTAAAATATTCCGTTAACGCCGTTAAAACTAACGGACGAAATATACCTTGGAATATTCCGGTCCAACTGGGTTTGGATCGGGTTGATGACGTCATCACCAGTTCGCTGAAGTCAGGGCCGGGTTAGCTGACTTCAGCTCGCCGGTGACCGCTGCAATTGCCGGCCTCTGCGTCGCCGCATCCGGCCGGAGCTTCGCCGGAATCTAGGATTTTGGTCCCCGAAATGGGAAATGACACGAAAGTGGGGAATGACGAAAGTCAACTGAAAGGTCAACAAACAGGTTGTAACAATCTACCCCCTTATGAAAATTTCGTCCCCAAAATTTCCATAAGAAGTACGACGAGGTAGATAAGAGTAATAAACTGTTTACGATACAACGTCTCCCAAGTGGCTTCCTCCACAAGACTTTAACAAGATTGATCACTTTGTTCCTCAGAAGCTTCTCCTTCCAGTCGAGAATCGTTACCGATTTTTTGTCACAAGCAAAACGTCATTAACCTCTAAAGGTTGTGTCTGAAAGACATGATAGGGATCGGACATGTATCTACATAGCATAGACACATGGAAGACATTAAGAACTCCCGAAAGTTCGGATGGTAGATCGAGTCGATAGGCAACTATCCCTACTAGCTCGATAATCTGATAAAGCCCGATGTGACGGGGACTCAGCTTCTCAAATAGTGCCTCGAATGGCGACATGCCAATACTCGAGTGATAGCTGTTGTTATAGGCGAACTCCATCAAAGGTAGGTGTTCCTGCCACTTGTCATTGAACTGAAGGATTGAGGACTTCAACATGTCCTCGAAGGTCTAAATAGTTCTTTTGGATTGACCGTCAGTCTACGGGTGATAGGCAGTACTGTAGAGTACTTGTGATCCCAATGCATTCTGAAATGCTCTCCAAAACTTGGAAGTGATTCTGGGATCACAATCAGATATGATGCTGACTGAGACACCATGGTGTTTAACAATCTCGACGATGCAAAGTCAGGCTAGACGATCCAAAGAATAGTTCTTTTGAGCAGCCAAGAAGTGTGCTGATTTGGTGAGTCGGTCGACGATCACCCAAACATCGTCGTAGCCTCCACGTGTGCAAGGTAACTTGTACACGAAATCCGTGGTGATGTTTTCCCATTTCCACTTGGTAGTAGGGAGTGGCTGCAGTAATCCAAAAGGTTTCTTCCTCTCAGCCATGACCTGCAGACAAATCAGGCATCGGCTGTCACACTCTGCAATCACTCACATCATTCTAGGCCAGTAGTAGAATTGCCAAATGGTATGGCACATTTTAGTGCTCTCGGGATGCATAGCATAAGCTAAAATACGTGCCTCATCAAGGATCTCCTTCTTCAAGTCGTCGTTATTAGGCACATACATCTGGTTGCCTTACAGAAGTAAGCCATTAGGATTTCAGATTTTTAAATCTCCTCTGCCGCCGTTTAGGACCGCAACATAAGTCCTAAACATTCTAAATCGTTTCGCTGGGCAATACGAACACGATCCAAGAGCACTGGTCAGACTTGGAAGTTGGCTAGTAAAGTTCCGTCATCGTCACAACCCAAAGCGACACCAGTACCTCGAAGTTCGGTCAACAGAGGAATATGACAGGCTGCAAGAGTATTCAGTCGTCCGTAAGACTTCTGACTAAGGGTATCAGCTACTATGTTTGCACGATCGGGATGGTATCCGATAGGGCAATCGTAGTCACTCATCAGCTACATGCATCTCCTCTGCCTGATATTGGGGTCTCCCAGATAGAAAAGATACCTCAAACTTTGGTGGTCGGTGAAAATTATGCACGTCTCCCCATAGGGATAGTGTCGCCGAATCATCAGGGCAAAGATAATGGCTACAAGCTCGAAATCATGGGTAGGATAATTTATCTCATGAGGTTTCAGCTATCTGAAGGCATAATCGATTACCTTTCTGTTGAACAAAATTTTTACGAAATAAAGTATGAAATAAATTCAACACAATTTCACCCTTCATTTGTTATAGAGCAGGGCTTTATTATTTTGAGTTCGACCCATTTTAGACTACATGTCTATTGATTACAATCTCTTGTTACAAGAGAATACCCTTTGATTCTAATATGAAGAAAACAAGGATTTTGGGAGATTGATGTGTTTGTTTGGTTTTGTGGCTGCATTTAGGCAAACACCTAAATTGCCTACGTACCCCTTT
>JAEHOF010000075.1:0-79847 GCA_018257905.1 Gillenia trifoliata | reverse complement strand
TACACGAACGTCTTGGCCGTCCAATATGTAAATATCATAAAATTTATTCGAATTACCTTTCGTTGGTTCTTTAGGGAGCATGTGCCAACTAATACTAGACCCCAATTTTATCTCTCTACCCTTTGGAGCACTTAATATTCTGTTTGTTTTTTAAAAGGAAAAATAATAATAATTTGTTTCCTTATAAAACGAGCTCTCCTCTTATGAATTCTCTATATAAATTGGTACCTATCTTGGCCTATTCTCACAATTGTCCGCGCCTCCTTAGCCGAAAAAGAAAGTTGTCCTTGTCCTATAATACCAAACTATGGATTCAAGTGCCTCGGTTCTTCTGTCTTCTCCATCAAAGCTCCAAAACCATCAGGGAACCAACAGCCATATCCAGAAGGGAGGTATTGCTCCTTTCATTGACTCATCATATTTGCAAAAACAATCCCATGTCCCCACTGGTTTCATTTGGCCTGAAGGAGACTTGGTTTCTGCTCTTGAGGAGCTGAATGAACCATTGGTGGATCTTGAGGGTTTCTTCAAGGGTGATGCTGCGGCAACTGAGCATGCTGCCAAGCTAATTAGGGCATCTTGCTTGAGCCATGGTTTTTTCCAAGTGACCAACCACGGCGTCGATCCAAATCTCCTCAAACTCGCTGATGATCACTTGGATCATTTCTTTAAGCTCCCCGTCGAGGAGAAAGCAAAGGTGAAAAGGATGCCTGGTAGCCCTTGGGGTTATTCGGGGTCTCATGCTGATCGATTTTCGACCAAGTTGCCGTGGAAGGAAACTTTGTCTTTTGGTTTCCATGAGAATGGCCCCAACCCAGTTGTGGCGGATTTCTTCAAATCCAAACTAGGCGAAGATTTTGAACAAACAGGGTAAGTCTTATTTATAAATGGTACATGAGTAGCGCTGCATGAATCACATATACTTATTACGTTTGTTCTTACACACGTGTAGTCAACATATTCTAAATAGTATTTTATAGTGTTGACTATAGAGTGTCAACTAGTTGTTATAGCTCTAGCTATATCTATAAAAAAGTTGTACGTGTTTAATTTAGTGTTTACAAACAAGCACTAGTTAAATTTTAAAAATACACAAAACATCATAACGACAACTCTTAATTTGCTTCTTAATTTTTTTTAATATAGGCTGGTCTATCAGAAGTACTGTGAAGCAATGAAGGGTTTGGCTCTTTCAATAATGGAACTCCTGGCAATCAGTTTGGGAGTGGATCGGATGCATTACAGAGAGTTCTTTGAAGATGCTCACTCTATCATGAGGTGCAACTTTTATCCGACTTGCCAAGAACCAAGTCTTTCTCTTGGAACCGGACCTCATTGTGATCCAACATCCTTGACCATACTCAATCAAGACCAAGTTGGAGGGCTTGATGTGTTTGTCAACAACAAGTGGCGTTCGGTTCGACCTATTCAAGGTGCCCTAGTCATCAACATTGGTGATACCTTCTCGGTACGCACACAAGCCCTTAATTTATAAGGAATTAGAAAAGTAATTATGCTTGAGTAATTGTTTTCCCCACTAAGTTTGTAGCACCACTATGGTTTGGTTTCATAGATTCATAATTTTTTTAGAAAAAAAAACTGTGGATACTCCAACAAAAAGAAAAAAACAAGGCGGCTTTCCATCAATGTTCCAGATTTTGGATACTAGAATATTGACGTACAAGAATAGTAAGGGGTTCATATGGGGGCCTGGCTAGTGTTAACAGAACATACAAGACTAGCTAGGTTTAGCTGATGAGAAACAACTCCTAGCTAATGGCTAGTGGCCGGCCCCCATTTAGCATTTATACTATCTGTGGTTTTGTTGAACACACACGTACGCCCCCGCGCGCGCGCACACACACATATATATATACATAGTGCACGTATATTTAGGGTTTTCGAACATGTATTTTTAGAAGAAAACCCAAATTAATATGAGTCTCATGACATGGCAGACAAGCAAATGAGTACTCAAAGCCATTGGGAACATGTATAGTATCATGATGAATACGTGGAGAGTGCTCAAGACGGTACCAATAGTTGCAACGTGCAAAACAAAATTCTTTCCTTGTGTAAAAATAATGCCTTCCCATCATCAAGTTACTATATGTGTGTAAAAATGGCTGCCTGCATGCACATACTATATATATATATATATATATATATATAGACGAAGTTGAATATTGTACTTAAGTAATTAATTAATCTGAGTATCATGTTAATTTTAGTTAATTAAAATGTAATTATGTATGTAGGCATTATCGAATGGGAAATACAAGAGTTGCTTGCATAGGGCAACGGTGAACAGGCACAAGGAGAGGAGATCTTTGGCATTCTTTTTGTGCCCAAGGGATGACAAGGTTGTGAAGCCCCCTGAGGATCTTCTGCGCAATGAACAAGAGACAAGAAAGTACCCGGATTTCACATGGTCAGATTTGCTCCGATTCACTCAATACCATTACAGGGCTGATGAAGCTACCCTCCAAAACTTCACCAATTGGTTCCCATCTGAACAATCCAAATCCACCAATTAAAGTTAATCTCTAGCTAGCTAGTAATGGAGTACTACACAGTTGCAGTTCTCTAGTTCTTGTTTTTTTTTTTTTTTTTAAATTATTTTTATGATAGACTAATTGCAAGCTTTGAGAGGGTGCGCCCATGCATGTTAATCAGTGTACACAGTTGATCGAGTTGTAAGAGTACTCAACCAATTATTGGTTAATTAATTAGCTAGCTAGTTTAATAATTAATATTAATGCAAATCTTAGTTATCAGTGGGTTCTCATTTTTAATTGTGCTACCATGCATGCAGGAGTTCTTCTTTTCCTTTCTCTCAATAATGTTTTATCCTTGTAAATATCTCATAGTTTGACTCATCACACTCATGTGTTGTATAACTAGGTAAGATGTAGTGTTAGTCCCTTTAGTCTACACACTGATAGTGACAGTAGATCTCTAAAGACAACTCGTTCGTGTATAATCTAACTCTAGCAAGAATTACCAAAAAGAAGGAAAAAAATTGCCCCCATATCTCTATTTGAATGTACCTATATCACCCTGCGTACAAGTCATCATTTTGAAATTTCCATTTTAGATTCATAAATTTTCACTTTTTGCATTTCTCCTTTAATTCTGTTATTTAATTCTCTTTTAATTTATTTAATCCAATAGATAGATAAAAGAGAAGAGCATAAAAGATGAAAATAAGAGTGCATAAATCACTCCCCCTTACAGTTAAATACTAGTTTTATTTTCAATATTAGAAAACGTCTCAAGTTCGAATCTTTCACCCCTTGCAAATATATGTAATTTCTATTCCATATATACTTTTATAATTTGAGAAGGAAATTCTCTTCCTACAATATATTGTTAATATATTTATTTTATCAATAATGCTAGTCATACTACATTTTTATTCTATAATGCAACACTACCACAAGAAAGTACTGTGCTAATTAAATGCCTTCCCTCTCATATTTTCATCTAACTTTTCCTTCACAGGTGAGAGGAAGTGAAGAACAATTGAACAAATTCCTCGTACCAATAAAAAACCAAAGACTGTTACCTTGTTTTTTACGGTAGCTCCTTTCTCTGATTCTGAACCTTGTTATATATGTTTTCACGATTTCGTGAAACTAGGGAATCCACTCGTACATTTTACTGGGACATGCAAAGCTTCACGAAAAATAAAAAGCCCTGACACGAGGCTTGTCTTTGTTTTTCTTTGCAATATAGGACAACCAAAATGGACGTGCCAGGGAGGTAGCAGATTAGTTAGGAGCCAAAGCTAAGGACAACCAAAACTCCATTTAGTTTCTAAACTCAGATGGTCTTCACCTAGAGACCAACCAACCACATTTGTTGGGATCAAAAAGAAGAGAGCAGCTTATATAAAATGGTTTCACCGTCATGTGGCGTCTTGATCTAATAAAACATTGCTATGTGGAGAAAAACTTGCACATGGCAATACATAATTGGACAAAGGACGCCACGTAAAGGTGAACCCGTTTCATATAAGTCATTTTCCAAAAAGAAATAGAAGGGCTGCAGATAGGTGGGTCTTTAAATTTGCGTGCGTCTGTTTTAAGTATTCAAATGTTTGTGTTTAGTAAGTTTAAACCATCATGCTTCTACTAGTAATGCTCTCATTGGCAGATTATGTATTTTATTTTTCCAGATATATGTTAATCATCATAAATATATGTGTTGTCAAACTGTGAATATAAACCACATAATATATCTAAGCTTTCTTTTAACGGAAAGAACGCAAAATCTCAGTTACAAGAAAACCTATTTAGATTATTGATCCAAAAGTAGGTGGTGGGTTGTGTTATCAAATGATCATACCGAAGACAACCTTCAAAAAAATTAAAGAAAACGAGACAAAACTGGAACATCTCCATGTGTGAATCATCTTGTTGATTAATAAAGCTCTGCTGTGTAGAAGATAACAATTTACTATAATTGAAATATTCAATTTGTTTAACACTCGTTTGATAATTATTTCGTTTTTGATTTTTTACTTTTGTGTTAGTGATATAAGAAGAAGAGTACCGGATGAATGAGTGGGATTGTTATAGAAGAAATTTACAAAAAGATGAAAACCAAACCTTCAAGACTTTGTTTTCATTCACTCTTTCTTGTTTGTTCCCCCTCTTTCCCATCACCTTTCTTCATCTCTCATTTTTCCTTCATATATGTTCCTCATATCTCAAGAACAAAAAGTGAAAATAAAAAACAAAAAACGAAAATAGTTATCAAATCAGCCATATTTTGTTTGCTTTGTAAAAAATCTATAATCGATGTTCTACCCTTATTAGACAAAATAAAAATGGACCCTATCGAAAATCCTACAAAACCAAACTATGTATGTATGTGTTTGCCGACCGAAAAAAAAAATGTAAATGTTAGTGTTTTTCAATGAAGAAGAAAACCCTAGCTCGGCTCCACTGGTGGCAATACAAGTATTGATCCCGTCATAGGTGGACTAATATTATTTTGCCCATTGAAAACAACTTGAACCAGAAGTGGTGCAATATTGGATAAGCTTCTAACAACATGAAGTAAACGCAAATTATGGACTGATCAATAGGGCCAATGTTAAGCTGTGTCAATAATTTGATGTTTCTTGTCCGGTATCGGAAGTTGTTCAGAGGCCACTGACAGCTGGGATTTTGGTTCTTTAAAAGGAGGCCAGCGACGTGCATGGTTTCATTTCTGTCTATATATTCAATAATCATATCAATCAGGTTTGTCAGCAGGTTGGACAAATATTTGGGACCCTTGGTGACACATTTGCCCAGCAGAGGTTTAATCAGAATTTTCCTAAAGTCATGGATTTGTTCTACATTTCTCTAGATTGATCCGGACACTTATCACAGCGGTTTTCGATTGAATTGAAATGCTGAAAGTTAGGATAAAGAAATTTACACAGATTGCACTAGAAAGTAGATTAACGTCACACTAGAAAGTAGGGACCAAGTTTTGTTTTTCTTTCCTGTTTTTTTTTTTTTTCATTTTTTGGTCGGAGCGACAAAGATTGTTAACGGAGTAAAACAGAAGGAACTTTAAAATTTTTATTATTAAAGCACTATGCAAGTCTTTGGAGGAACTTCAAATTTTTCTGGTTTCTAACTTCAAATTTTTCTGCCAATGAGGTGTTGGGCTTGAAGAAAAAACTTGCATACTGCTTTAACGCCCACAAATATTTTTAGAGAACTTCTTTGTGCACCAAAAAATGGTCTTTGGACACTCAATTTCTTTGGCCACCGATGTTTTATTTTTAATTTTTTTTGGACACCCCATTATCTTTGCAAATATACCAAATCTAACCCTTAACAAATTATGCTTTATTTCTCTCTAGACCTCTCCTAGAAAAGCTCCGTTAGATTTAATTGGTGGTGGGCTTTTGTTCTCAAGATCAAATTTTCCTCCGTCAGATTTATAACTATCCAAATTTAGAAAAGATTTATAACTCTCCAAATTCAGAAAGCACCCCGTAATTGAGTTAGAGTTTTGTCCTCCCTCTTTGTATTGGGCTTTTGTTCACCCTTGCTTTTTGCAAGGCTTCCACCAGTCTTTATTGGCTGGAATGGAGTTTTATTTTGTGATGAATGTCTTCATCTTAGCCCCTTGTTTCGGTTGTTTAATTTCCTTCGTTGGTGCAGGCAAATCTCCTTTTGATTGGACTTGTTCTCTCTGAATCATGATTGATTTGGTGGGGAGCTTTTCTTATTGGGAGTTGATCTATATGTCTAATCAAAGAAAATCTCTTTTTGGGGCTTGGGTGTCGATTTATCAATGAAAAATCGAGCTAGTGAAGCATGCATGCTGCTGGGTTTGTTGAGAAAATGCACATAGATGAGTGCGGGATGGCCGGAGATGGCAGATGGGGTAGGATGGGGTAGGGAATGCGGCTGGGTTCTTCATTTTTTGGCCGGGTTTATATTAAAAAAAGAATGCTAATTTCTTTATTCCAACAAACAAAGAATGCTAATTTATTTACTTTTTATTCAGAAATATTTAATTGGGTTTTTGGGTCATTTTACTAAGGGTAAATTTGTCCTTCAATTTTTTTCAAAAATTTGGAAGTCCAGAGATCATTTTGGAGTGTACAAAGAAGCTCTCTATTTATATAAGGCCATAACTTATATTTCTTGCCAACCAACCACAAGTCCAGATGTTCAGCCCACCTAATATTTGTTGAGTGGTAATATGTCCACCTCATTGTCTTATTTCTCACCTACTTTATATTTACACCCACCATAAAATATTGAAAAAATACACTCTTTCCCCACCCACTATTGTTCCCAAAATAACCTTAGGCCTCGTTTGGTACGCCGTATAACGCACTGGATAGTACTAATAATCCGGTCTCGGGTGTTTGGTGCACTTCGTACTAAAATACTACTTACAAAAAGCTATAAGCACTATGAGGAAAAAAAGTGTTTTTGATTTTGGGTTAATTGTCAGCTCTCCCCAATTTTGCGTTAAACTTAAACTAAATTACTCTGCAACTTCAGCAGCCCCCTCCCCCAAAAATCCCCAGAAAAGTCGCACTAGCAGCACCCCAAATCCTCAGCCCAACCGCACCACCACCCCCAAAACCCCATCTCAAACATACCAACACCCTTAAAACCACGTCGCACAAAACACCCAGCGCCCCTCATCGGTCGCCAACCATCGCAGCACCACCACATCCCTAAAACGGCTCCGATACCCAATCTCTATCGTTATTCAATTTGAATTCAGACCGCATAAGAGAGTGCGTGATTAAATTTGAAAAGTAAATAAAATTCAGTAATTGAATTGAAAATTGGAAAAGCTTCAATGTATATCTGAGGTGATTGGAAGAGCTTCACTCATAGTTTGGTGCTGCTCTGGCTATTCCGTGACATCAGATTCCTCCAAATTCAATATATGGTAGGTATCCAAATTGTTCCAAAACACCAAAACCAAATACGATACCGGCTACTTAAGGAAAAGAGGCTGAGTGGATTATCAGGGTTATAATTGTAGAGGTAGAGGGGTTTCTGATTTTTTTTCTTTTTCTCATTTATGATATTTTAGGTTTTAAAATTTTTTGTGTATAATTAATAATTATGTGGCAAGATATGAGTGGTTGGTTTTTAAGTCTTTAGAGGTCACTAGAAATGTAAGCAATATGAAAGATTGTCACACATGAAAGATTGATTGATAGTAATACATATACAGAAGAGATTATAAAACTGTATCTTATTTACATGCAAAAAATATTAGATCGATAGTCCACATGGGTATTTCCTGTGTATTTGGTCGCTCTATTTACATACCAAAAAAATAAGAGCGATACATTATGCACAGGTAGTTTCTATGGCTTTCGATCGATAGCACGATTTACAGGCAAAAGATCATCATACATTGTTCTATTTACATGCAAAAATGATTAGAAAACGATGTTTTATGTAGACTAACAAAATATGGTCAAAGTTAGTGCTCCGAACATGTTTTTTGCTGTGGCAGGAAGTTAATTTGCTTCATTGAAACTGTGAATCAAAAAATAGAGTTTATATTATACATGAGGGATATAGTATTAAAATTATACATCAAAGTAAATAAAGATAAAGCATGGTGACATACCCTTTTTTAGCTAGGGATGACCTTTTTTTTACAGACTTGATAGACACATGATCAAACTCTTCGGGGTTGGTGTCTGAAATTTCTTCTGCCTGACTGTTTTAAAGATATAGCAAAGATAGAAAAACATAAGTATACATTGAACATATAGCTAATTTAAACACAGTAAAAGATATTGTTTAGTAGGATTGAACCTTTTTTCTCCACTGCTAAAAAGAGATCTTGCGACTGATTCTCTTTTTCTTTTGTGTGACTGTGCAATTGTCTCAGTTGTAGAAGTTGAAGATGATATCGCGGCAAAAGACGCTGAAGTTTCTCTAAGAAAAGATGGTGGAGTTGTTGGCACCATGTTCATGTCTTCAGAAACACCCGTGGATGAGAATATCATTTGTGTTGATATTATTTTTTCGTGTGCCAAAGCGCAGATGGAAAATTTTATGTTGTCCTACTACCCTCAAGAATTGATATGGTAACTCTTGGGGATTTGACAATTGTTGACCAAATACCAAATCTTTGCAGGTCATTCCAAAGACTTTTTCTCCAGATTTACCAATTATCAAAGCATTGATTTCATCAGTTTCATCCTCAAGAACTAAAGCCACCTTGTACTTGCATTACAATATAATTTCAAATTCTAAATATGAATTTTTTTTAAAGACAATGTAATTAATCAGTTAGACATCTATATATTAAGTAAAAAGTAAACAACATGAAGCAATTGTTCTAGGTTTTTTTTTTTTGTTTAACTAAATTGTGAACGTAAAGTTACTTTTGTCAAAAATAATGGGACAAAACATCAAGGACTTTTTTGATAAATGTGGAGTAGTTAATGTGTACCAAAAATTTAAAAGTTGAAAAGTATCCTTGACAAAGTAGTATTATATTTGTATATCTACTTTTATCAAAATGAGAGCAAATGAAGAGAATAATGTATGACTACATGTTCTTTTATTTGGTAAAACAAAGATAATGCAAGGGTATCAGAATTTAGAAGAATATGTTTATTAACAAAGTGTAATTATTTGTTTTGACAAAATAGCAAGGAATTGTCATTGTGATTGTGATAGTTTTGCATTAAATTAATTAGAGATTTTTAATGACTGTATCACGTCTATGAGAAAGCAGAGGTCAGCGAGGTCAAAGGCATAAATTTTTTGTTTTGATTAGTCCTACGAACTCATAATGTTCACTTAATTCATGTATAATTATGATATATCCACATATTAGATAATAAAAGACATTATATCGAATCAATCAATCTATGAATGAGTAAATGTATAATTAAAATTGTAGAAGAAAAATAAAAATAGACAACTTAAGTAATAAATTTGACGTAATTCTAAATTGTAATGACTAATATGATTTTGACATCCTGAATAATTAGAAATTTTTAATGACTGTATCACGTCTATGAGAAAGCAGAGGTCAGTGAGGTCAAAGGCGTAGTTTTTTTGTTTTGATTAGTCCTACGGACTCATAATGTTCACTTAATTAATGTATAATTACGATATATCTACATATTAGATAATAAAAGACATTATATCGGATCAATCAATCTATGAATGAGTAAGTGTATAATTAAAATTGTAGAAGAAAAATAAAAATAGACAACTTAAGTAATAAATTTGACGTAATTCTAAATTGTACTGATTAATATGATTATAACATCCTGAATATCAGTCATTGCAATTCTTATAATTGATTAACTCCATTAAATAGTTCCAAATTCTATCGAACATTGATTTAACAAAAGCTTCGGTGGAATAATTATTGTAAGAATATGTGGAATTCCTTTTGTCTTTCCACCTAAAATGTTGAATAGTTCTCATTTAGTAGTGCAGGCAGTAGTTACACTTGAAAGAGTCCTATCTCTTGAGCTCTTTTTCAAAATCATCAAGCTTACCTTTCACAGTACTGACATAATTATCATAACAACTAACTATTTCCTCTATTTTTTTTAACACAAATAAAATTTATTCACGTCATCTATTAATCTCCAAAGTTTTGCATTTCTCTAAGAGTTTCGCATCTATGAAAAAAATATGTAAGAATTCATAATTTGTCTAGGAGTTTCGCATGGAATGGGAATGGCTTTATTAATCTCCAGAGTCTTCTATGGATTATCACAACCCTCAAAATATAGATTTTGAAAAATAAATTCATTTATTATTATAAGAGGATCACCTATTTCCAAATAAAGTTTAGTATATATATGAGGTATCTTATTTGCGTAAATAGATGTTGTTATGAAATTATTGTGTACTGTGAGCTTGAGTCTTTTTAGTAAATATCTCCACCACTTTCATAGTTATATATGTTACAGCCCGTTTCGAAAATTAGAAATATTTTATCCCTGGAAGTGGGAAATGACGAAAATGCCCTTGGTTGACTTTTCAGTTGACTTTTGCGTCGTAACTTGTACGACACTTCTCTTTGTATTTTCTTGTCGTACTCGTCGTTACGAACGCGTTGACGCGAGCGGGACGTCGTTCGGAGTCCGAACGAATATTTTACGGGCGTTGGATTACCGACGTTACCCGTATTTTTAATTTTGGGACAGTCTGGTTGTTGGGCTGGGGCCCAACTTTACTATTGGCCCATGTGGCCTTATCCCTGAAATTCTTGATCCTTGTCTCCCTGTCCCTCATCTTTGTCCCGAGCTCTCTCTCCCTTTGTCTCTGCAAATCCACACAAACTCACACTTTTACTTCTCCCACCCGTGGTCTTCCTCTACCTTCACTGGGCCATTTCTTGGCCAAAGGATTTTGCAGACCACACCACCATCTCAGTCACTCTCAAACCACACTACCTGGATCCTGCAAACCCAGGAACCCAGATTTCTCAAATTTTCCGACGAGGCTCGAATTCTTGTCTCGGCCATTTCTCGGTGAAACCGAGTTCGAAGCACCTCAAACTCATCACCACTGAGTTCCTGGAAGTCCCAGGGACCTTGCTCAAGCCTTGGGTGGCGGCGTTTGGCCGAGAATCGACGTAATGGAGATCGGCTGGTTTTGCACCGTGGACTTCTTCCCATTTTCAGGCCACTTCTGGCCAGTTTTTGGCCCCCAAATTGGTAAATTCTTATTCTCCTCACTCCTAGCTTCATTTTGGTACTTGAATCGTGCAATTTGGCCTTGAAATGAAGAAGTTATGAAGCTTTGAAAATTACCCAGAAATTCCGGCCAAAATTCCCAGATTTCGGCGCCGGCTGGCAACGGCGCCGGCGACCGGAGTTTCGGTAGGGATGACCGGCGCCGACGTCAGCAAACCGGTTCAGACCGGCCTTGCTGACGTCAGCAAACTAGTTCTGACTGGTGCTGACCGGCTCGGCTGAGCCGCGCGTGAGACAGCGCATGGAGCCGCGCGTGGAGCCGCGGCTTGCTGCGTTTGAGCCGCGCGTGGGGGCGCGTGAGGACTCCTTTTTCGATTCCGTCTTCCCGAGGCGACTCGTGACGACGCGTACTACCTAGGGGCAGTACGTATGATATTTTTCGAGGTGTTTTGGACTTCTTGGTTGAGCAAACAAAGGATAGGTGTAATTAATTAGTTAATTAGTAACCTTTATGAGTTTAATTATTATTACAGTGATATCTCATATAGGTGAGACTTATCCAGAGGATTGCTGGGGCTACCCAGGACAGGGGGCTACGACCCGGCTACCTACAGGTGAGTGAGTGGGTCTTTGTTTTGATAAATGTATATGTACGTATGGTTTTTCAATGCTTTCTTCAAACTGTTAGCATAATTCATATCATATACGTTTGTTGGAGGTAGAACATTTGTATTATATTGCCATACATGTTTTATACTGTTGCTCATCAGTAGATGTATAACACCCCAGGTATTAGTACTCAGTCTTGTGGCCAGGACTAGCCTTGACGTTTGGAGTAGTCACTACCAGTACCGTTACGCAGCTTTGGATCCATTGTAGGTACTAGCTTGTTCTAGGTTTGCACTAGGCAACTCGAACTTGTGTGACTGCACTTTGTACACCAGCGCTTAGCTTTAGACTCGCGTCATTGTAGTACTCAGCGTATTACTTTTATACCTAGCTTGTTCCTTGTGGTTTAGCCACTTGGACTTGTGTGTTTACATATGGGTGAGCATGTCAGTAAATCATTATCGGGGAGTACCCGTGTATTTTCTTATAGTATTTTGAGGTTCATGCCTGAGGGTATGACGTATTTTCTCAAACTATACTTGTTTTCAGCGAGGGGTTAGTAGACTTTTGAAAACAACGGTTTTATCAAACTTTGCTTTTTGACCCACTCACCGTTTTATGTTTTGCGCCCCTCCAGGATTAGTTGGCTTGGAGCTTTCGACGTCGAGACGCGGTGGTATGACAATGTAGGGGGTTCTCTACTCTTGTAATTATTTTGTATCCACTACTCAGTTCGCAACTCATTATTTTATTACTATTCTTCCGCCCGCACACTCCGTGCACTCTGACTCTTATTTAATTCAATTTTCTTAATTTATTCTTCAATTTTTCTAAATGGCTTTCGTCACCTAACACGTGTCGGCCAGCACTTCCCAACACCTGGCGTGTCTGGGATCGGGATGTGTCAATATAGGCTCAAATTATGCAATAACACTCAATTTGAGTAACAGTTCATATTAAAGTAGTAGCAATAGAGGGAAAAACCTGAAGATTAAAGTAAATCCTCTTGTCAAATGTCTGTGGCCAAACTCAATCAAAAGCAGAAGAACATCGCATCGCCACCAACTACTTTCACAATTAAATTGTCCTGATTCAAACACAAATAAAAATGAACTAAAAGTGTGACAAATCTGAAATAACACTTGAATCAAATGCATAAACAAAGCAGGTGCCAAATATGAGGAAAAAAATCAGACAGGAAAAAAAAAGCATAAAAAAGTTAAAAAAAATTTATTGAAAATAAAAAAATTAACAAACACGCTCGAAGACTACACCATAAGACTACACAAATGCAATACTTGGTCCCTTTTTGTATCTAAGTATATTTGAATCATAAAAAACTGAGAAAAAAAAACAGCTCTTTGTTTTTTACCATTTATTTTTTATCTGTGCAAAAGCAAAGTCAAGTTTTGATGTTTTATTTAGGTGTACTGAGGTAATTCAATGAAAATTCCAATAGCAAAAAATTATAACGACCATTGAAAACTTGCAGATAACAAAATTAATAAGCCAAGTTATGATCAAAGATACAAATCCAGCACAAAACCTAGAAGCAGCAAATTGGAATAACGAAACCAATTGTAGAAAACGGAAGAAACCGAATAGGGATTCAAGTGTTTAGAGAACATTTTTTACTAATATATTTTAGTTCATTTCACACTGTTATAATATATATATATATATATATATATATATATATACATACATACACACACATATAACTTTGTATATAAACTGAGGTAATTCAATGAAAATCCCAATAGCAAAAAATTGTCACGACCATTAAAAACTTGGAGATAACAAAATTAATAACCCAAATCATGATTAAAGAAACAAAACCAGCAAAAAACCCAGAAGGAGCAAATTGGAATAACGATACCAATTGTAAAAAATGGAAGAAACCGAATAGGGATTCAAGTGTTTAGAGAATATTTTTGACTAATATACTTTAGTTTATTTCACAGTCTTATAATATATATATATACACACACACACACGCATATGTAACTATGTATATAAAAAATTAATAACTAAATCATGATCAAGAAAAACTCTAGCACAAAACCCGGAAGGGAGGAAATTGGAATAACACGATACCAATTGTAGAAAAGGGAAAGAAACCGAATAGGGATTCAAGTGTTTAAAGAATATTTTTGACTAATATACTTTAGTTTATTTCACAGTCTTATAATATAGACACACACACACACACACACAAACACGCATATGTAACTATGTATATAAACTGAGGTAATTCAATGAAAATCTCAATAGGAAAAAATTATCACGACCATTGAAAACTTGGAGATGACAAAATTAATAACCTAAATCATGATCAAAGAAACAAATCTAGCACAAAACCTAGAAGCAGGGAATTGGAATAATGATACCAATTGTAGAAAATAGAAGAAACCGAATAGGAATTCAAGTGTTTAGAAATTTTTTTTTTACTAATATACGTTAGTTTATTTCACAGTGTTATAATATATATATATATATATATATATATATATCTATCTATGTCTATACACACACGCATGCATAACTTTGTATATAAACTGAGCTAATTCAATGAAAATCCCAATACCAAAAAATTATCACAACCATTGAAAACTTGGAGATAACAAAATTAATAACCCACATCATGATCAAAGAAACAAATCCAGCACAAAACTCAGAAGCAGTGAATTGGAATAACGATACCAATTGTAGAAAACGGAAGAAACAGAATAGGGATTCAAGTGTTTAGAGAACATTTTTGACTAATATACTTTAGTTCATTTCACAGCGTTATAATATATATATATACACACACACACACACACACTCGCATAGATAACTTTGTATATAAACTAAGGTAATTCAATGAAAATCTCAATAGCAAAAAATTATCACGACCACTTAAAACTTGGAGATAACAAAATTAATAACCCAAATCATCATTAAAGAAACAAATCCAGCATAAAACCCAGAAGCACCGAATTGGAATAACAATACCAATTGTAGAAAACGGAAGAAACCGAATATGGATTCAAGTGTTTAGAGAACATTTTTTACTAATATATTTTAGTTTATTTAACAGTGTTATAATATATATATATATATACACACACACACACGCATACATAACTTTGTATATAAACTGAGGTAGTTCAATGAAAATCCCAATAGCAAAAAATTATGCGACCATTGAAAACATGGAGGTAACAAAATTAATGACCGAAATCAAGATCAAAGAAACAAATCCAGCAGAAAACCTAGAACCAGCGAATTCAAATAACGATACCAATTGTAGAAAACGGAAGAAACCGAATTGGGATTCAAGTGTTTAGAGAACATTTTTGACCAATATACTTTAGTTCATTTCAGTGTTATAAATATACACACCCACACACACACACACATAACTTTGTATATAAACTGAGATAATTGAATGAAAATCCCAATAGCAAAAAATTATCGCGACCATTGAAAACTTGGAGAAAACAAAATTAATAACCCAAATCATGATCAAAGAAACAAATCCAGCGCAAAACCCAGAAGGAGCGAATTGGAATCACGATACCAATTGTAGAAAACGGAAGAAACCGAATAGGGATTCAAGTGTTTAGAGAATATTTTTGACTAATATACTTTAGTTCAATTCACAGTTTTATAATATATATATATATACACACACGCACGCATACGTAACTTTGTATATAAACTGAGGTAATTCAATGAAAATCCCGATAGGAAAAAATTATCAAGACCATTGAAAACTTGGAGATGACAAAATTAATAACCCAAATCATGATCAAAGAAACAAATCCAGCACAAAACCCAGAAGCAACAAATTGGAATAACGATACCAATTCTCAAAAATGGAAGAAACCGAATAGGGATTCAAGTGTTTAGAGAATATTTTTGACTAATATATTTTAGTTCATTTCACAGTGTTATAATATATATATATACACACACACGCGCGCATACATAACTTTGTATATTAGCTGAGGTAATTCAATGAAAATCCCAATAGCAAAATATTATCACGACCATTGAAAACGTGGAGATAACAAAATTAACAACCCAAATCATGATCAAAGAAACAAATCCAACACAAAACCTAGAAGCAGCGAATTGGAATAACGATACCAATTGTAGAAAATGGTAGAAACCATATAGGGATTCAAGTGTTTAGAGAACATTTTTGACTAATATAGTTTAGTTCATTTCACAGTGTTATAATATACATATATATATACACACACACACATGCATACATAACTTTGTATATAAACTGAGGTAATTTAATGAAAATCCCAATAGCAAAAAATTATGACGACCATTGAAAACTTGGAGATAACAAAATTAATAACCCAAATCATGAGCAAAGAAACAAATCCAGCACAAAACCCAGAAGCAGCAAATTGGAATAACGATACCAATTGTAGAAAACAGAAGAAATCGAATAGGGATTGAAGTTTGGCAAAATAGCTATTCACATTTTTTAACAAATTAACTGATGTCCAAAGTAAATGATATATGAGATTGTAGGTTTATCACATTCACATTCACATTCACATTATTAACAACCTAAGTGTTATATTTAAGTTTTAAAATTCATCATTAATACGAAACATAGGTTATCATGCAGTGACATTATTATACAAAATTATAATTCATTATCCTTGCATGATTCACAACAAAAAAGGTATAAATACACGTAATTGGCAATATTATGAGAAAAAAAGAAAATGAGAGAAAGATACCTAGTGATGGGTTGATTGCCAACGAAATAAGAAAGGGGCAATTTTCTTATGAGTGTATCACCACCTTCAACAAATATAAAAAAAGTAAAATTAAAAGTTAAAACACGAAATAAAATCTGAAATGTTAAGTATTGTACTATTAAAGAAAAACCTGTCAATTACCATTCGCATACAACTGGTTCTACCTAAGGTTTTCTAAACTGTAGTCATAGAATAACATGAAAAAACTTTCCAAATCCAGGAATTTTGACATCTTATATATTACAACATACGACTATAAACATTTAACTTTTAGGAAAAAATGGTCATGGTTGCCAATTAATTTCAAGCTTTCTACTAAATCTTTTATAAACAATGAAGAAGCAATCAAATGGTTATCCCTGCTTTGAATTTCTTGCTATTAAGTATAACTCACATCGGAAACAAAATTAACATGATTTAAACCATTAGAAGTTTTTATTATAGAATAGCTCAACCACAAATAAATCATGTTGTTTGCGTCTTGTGTCAATATTACTCATGTGCTTAAAAAAAACTCTCATATTACTGGTTCAACTCATTACTAATCTCAGTCCAAATTGAACTCTTCATCTAAATTCCCTCTTATTCAAATCAACGCGTGCACCACTTGTGGGAATAAAAGAATACAACAACGATGAGAACTGAAATAAAAATGAATCCATGTTCATTTGTATGTGAAAGATTATAAGATTATTTTCTTCATAGTAAGATAACATTATTTTCACATGTAAGTTATAATTTGTAATTCAATTCTTATTAACAAAAAAAACTCAAATACTTTGAAACATTATTCAGATTTGGCAACTGTTTGTAACATTGTTAAAACCCATAACATAAACACCATTATCAAGCAAACTCAACATGAAATTGCATTTGTAACATATGAAGAAGCACCGGTAATTAATAAAAAAAATAATTTATATAGAATTCGCCAAGTTATCAAAAAATTGAAAACCCACAGAAGGAAAAAGAGCTTGAAGAGTAAAGTAAAGAACGTACGGTACTGCACCGCCAAACTTTACAATATTTCTGGACTCGGGAGAAAAATAAATTCGTTTTGATTTTTGCACACAAAAAACACAGTACGTAAAGAGAAGAGTTATCAATTTTGCATTTAAATAATGAGTTAAAGGTGGCCAATATGAACAACGACTAATTTTGCTTCAAAGGTTATCATCTGTGATAAAGAGATTAAATGAATTTATGCATAATTCTAAACTTGCAATTTTTATGATTTTGAAAAAAAAATTAAACGAATCATGGACAGAATTGGAAGATTTAAAATAAAGAAGATGACAACCTTGTAGACTATCAACGAAAGTCAGAATTTCCCCCTGCTACTTCTTCTTCGTATTCCCTGATTACCAAAGAAAATACCAAACAACCTTTTGTTGTTAATCCACCACACAAAATACATCAAACACAAAAACTAAGAACAAAACGTTAGTGAAAAAAAAAAATATTCAATTAACAATCGATTTCATGACTTGTCCAACAAATTATCATCCCATTACAAACTGCTTCCTGTGAAAACATATTGCGTCCAACCATGTAAACTACTTAAGCACCAGCGGCAAGCATCGAGCTGCCTCAGCCAAAATGGCACAGGCTGGTGGTGTCCCACAACTGACAATGGGAAGCCACTGATACATAAGCAGAACTAAAAAACAGAATGCAATGACTTAATGGGCAGACAAAGCTAGAAGTAAATTTTATGGTTTGTTCGGGAAAAGAAAAGAATATCCACTCTTATAGAAACACAAAAACAACAATTCCACAATGGTATTCGTTTGATACATTAGTTAAACTATGTCATTCTTATACGGTAATTAGTACAGGACAGATGATGATCAACCCACAAAACCAACATATTTTGTCTTGGTTTCGATCCCGATAGCTCTCTATTCTAGTTCTTCATTAAATCTTCCATAACCAATATGTTTTGTGGGAAATTTACGAATTCTTTTGAAGGTTTCAATGCTTACAACACAAAAACAAAGGACCGCGAAAACAAAACTTGGAAAAAAAAGATTGAATGGGAATGAGTATTCATCCCATTCAATCTTTTTTTTCCAAGATCAGATTAAACCCAAAGATCAGGAGTTGTTCTCTCCTGAAACAAACCCAAACGTAAAATAAGCTAAATAACAAATCACATTTTTGAGAAAAGAAACAGCAATCAACAACGAAGTAAATCAGACGATTCATTTGAGAAAAATGAATAAATTTGAATAACAACAATCAACAATTGAATAAATTTGAGAAAAATCACAAAATTAGCCGATTAAAATCAGACGAAGAACTTACCAGGAAACCCAAGCCTGTGTGTGGGTTTTAAACTTTGTTCAAATCAGAAAGAGAGCAGATTTGGAGAAAGAGATATAGATCCCTCTCTCCTGAAACGAAATGGAAACACAAAGATAAGCTAAATAACAAATTAGACGATTGAATAAATTTGAAGAAAATCATAAAATCAACCGATTAAAATCAGACGAAGAACTTACCAGGAAACCCAAGCTTGTGTGGGTTTTAAATTTTGTTCAAATCAGAAAGAGAGTAGAGTTTTGGAGAAAGAGATGGGTGGTTTTCGAATTTTCGAGCAGTGTTTTGAGCAAGCAAGAAAGAGAGCAGAGTTTTGAGCAAGCAAGTGATGGGTGGTTTTCGAGTTTTGTAGAAAGAGAGCAGAGTTTGAGCGGCATGTATGAGAGAAATGGAGAAAAGAAGAAGATAAAAGGAAAACCTAGCCACGCGTCAGTCATCAACAAAAAGCAGAAGCCAAATTTTAAAAAAGAAGTGTTAATTTACTGTTTATAAACAGTATTATATTGCGATAAATTTTAAATACTTGCGAGATGGAGGGCAAAATGGGCTTATTACTGTACAAATCGGGGAAAAATTGACAGAACATGAGCGGAAAAGGGGTAGTTTCGTCTGTTCACTATTGGTGAACAGTAACTTTTCGTTTGGGCTTTAGTATAGATAATAATTTTACATAAGGATAAATTTGTCAATAAAATCATCATTTCAAAGTGAGTGAGGGAATAAAATAATGGGATAGACTTAGCAACACTCTATTTGTTTTAGGCTTAATTATTTGTATGTTCCATTTTTCTCCTTGAACTTGCAACTTTGTGACTTTATTTTTTGTGTTTTCATTGATTGTCTCGTGTCATCCTATTTCGTCAAGTTGGTCAAGAAAATAGTTAATTGACTGATGTGGAACTGACAAAATAACCAATGTGTTTTTTTTTTTTGAAAATTAGCCAACATAAATCAGATAGGCGGTGCTATAATAAAAACTAGGTTTCTCGTTGCTGGAATAGAAAGTTTTGAACTGTGAAATGACTGAAATATTCTTCTCTTATAAGCACCCGTATCAACATGAACGACAAACGTAATTTCAGAAAAATTTGAACTGTTCTCTCTCTAAGGTTCCAATTTGCATCGTCACTCCCAATCGTTTTCAGTCAATCGGTGCTTCAACCAATCTGACGAATGGCCACCATCTTGTTTTGGGTTGAAATTCGTTGGGTTTGTATCGAATTTGACAACAGAAAAAAGAAGGTGAATCACGTTTAACAATCGCCGATTCTTTTCACGATCACCGACATTTGTTTTTGTCGTTTTCCAAACAATTGCTTCATTATTTGCCGACGAGAAAAGTTCTTCAAGAAAAGCTAATGTTGCGAGAGGGTTGAAGGGTTTGGGTCTCTGTTGCTTTCAGCCCTTCTAGGATGAAGAAGGTAAAATTTGATTCAAACTTTGAACGTTTACATTCATGCATTTGTGGCCCAATATGCATAATGTTTGAATTTTATTAATGTTAACATTTTCATGACTAATTCTCATTAGATTTTGACCTGATATTTATTTGGGATTTTACTTGGATTATGTTGTTTAAGATGCTTTCATCTTTATAGATTTATCCATACATTAGTTTTTTTTATTATAAATTTATCCATCCTTTATTGTTCTGAGAAATTGGTAGAATTATTTGCAAGTGTTTTGAAGTGTTCTTCATTATTGTTGATTTATTGGAGTTTTATTGCATATATAAAAGAGAGGTTGGGAAAAGTTGTGTCCAGCGATCAAATATGCAAAGAATATACTTGTACCTTTGTGGATTTGAGTAAGTTTATAAAGAAACAAACGTGTAGTATACAAATGTTAAGAAAAGAAAAAAAATGAATTGAAAAGAAAATCTTAATTGAAAAAGAGAAAAAAAGTTGAAAATTGATGAAAATTTGTGCTTCATAAGTATATATTCTGGTGTTCAATGTCATCATTTATGAAAAGCTCAAATCTATTGCAAGTATATATTTTCGAAATATAGGCTTTTGATGCTTAATAGTTACTTTCATAAGAGGTTGTGTTGTAAGAGAACAAGTGTTGTTTTGGTTCCATGGTATACTAAGCAGTTTGTGGTGTGCTTTAAAACAAATTGATACAAGTATGAACAGAGTATTTAACAAGGCTTTCTTGCTAAAAAAAGGTCGGGAGATTTTATTTTCTAATTCTTCTCGTTCCCGATTTATTCGAGATCGATTTTGGAGAGGAGGTAAAATCGCTCGTCGTATGTTTCTTCTTCTATTTGGCCCGGAATCAAGCATGTTTGGCCTGAAGTACTTGATAATACCCGTTATTTGATTGGTCCCCGCCCTTCTATTAGGCTAAATATGTGCGAGATGGTTTCGAAGTATTTTTACAATGGTGAATGGCACCTGCCGCCTCTTATACTACTTCATCATCCGGCTATTTGTGACATAATTAAAGGTACCTCTTTTTTCCGTGATCCTGTTGCTGCAGATGTTTTGGTATTTGGGCTCCATCCTCTTCTGGCACTCTGACTGCTAAAGATGCTTATGAGTTTATGCGTCCTAAATTTGAGGCACTCTCTTGGTGTAAGTTAATTTGGAGGCCATTTCTTGAGTTTGGAAAGTGTTGCATGCATGGCAAGCTTCTTACAGAAGTTTTTCTTCAAAGGCGTGGTATTGCTCTTGCCTCTATATGTTTATTCTGCAGGATGGCTATTGAGAGCATGGATGGATGGCTATTGAGAGCATGGATCACTTATTTATTCGTTGCCCCTTTGCTGCTTCTATCTGGAGTAACATGTTTGCTCTCTTTGGTACGAGTTTTGTAATACCGTCTGGCTGATTTGGAATTTGCGGAACAAGCTGGCTAATTTGGTACGAGTTTTTGAGTACTAATATGCTAAATAAGAGTCTTTAATTTGTTAATAGCATGCTTAAGTGTTGCTCAAATGAACTTGTAATTCAAATATTTTCCTTCAAGCTAGACCAAGAGAGTGAGCGGGACGGACCCGACTAATTATACGGAGATTTTTGGGCGTATAATTAGTCGGGTGTGAGGGGTACTAAATGGTGGGCCCGGTTTAAATAGTCGGGTGACTATTTTAGTACGAAGCGCACCAAACACCCGAGACCAGATTATTAGTACTATCCGGTGCGCTATACAGCGTACCAAACGAGGTCTTAGTTGAAGATTACTAATATCTGTTTAGGAGTGCAAGTTGGAATGGGTTTTCGATTTTTGACAGTAAAATTTCTGAATCCAAACCCTAAAATTCTAAATCTGAATTTTTTCAAAGTGTTCCAAACTTATTCCGATAAAATTTTTTTTCCAAAATATTCCGATTTTTTATAGTTATGTAGATCAAATTATGTATTTTGTTATCAACTTTTGTATTTTAGTGTTAATTTTAGATATATTTTATTTATTATTGTTTATATTAAACATACTTCTATATATTAAAATGGATAATCATACTAGTATACCACCAAATAAATTACATGTAATAAAAAAAAATTAAGAATATTAAAAAACTTGTAAAATATATAAATTTCTGAATTATGTTTCAAAATTTATGAATTGTTCAACAACGTATACCCTTTTTTTGCATCAAAACGTCGATGGAGTTCATGAAGCGTAATGCCTACATATAAGAATCTTGGCTTTGCACTTAACAAACTTTTCATGTGTTGTGTAATATTATCGTGTGAATAGTCTAGGTTAACCATGCACACATTTCTTGCTATTTTGGTATCCCAGTTGAATGGCAACTGAAGTCTCTTTGAACTTGAAACACGTGTTTTGCAAGGTAACACGTAACTTTTTATGTACACATGTTATTTGGAATTTCAATTATATTACATGTAACCTTAAAATGTTTGTCCTGGTTAATCGATGCAGCGTAACATTTATATTCCTTCCATCGTGCACAAGAATCTTTCCGTAATCACTTCTAAGAACACATGAGCTTTGGATTATCTGGATTTCTAATAACAAACTCAATAGTAATTATAGCTTCATTATTTTCTTAGTTCTTAACTCATTGAGTTATTTTAGAACTTGTTTTCGGAAAAATCTTTAGTGGTACGTGCCATTCAATGGTACGACTATTGAATGGTTCAGATTAATTTGCAGTGGGCCCCAAATGAATCTTAGCCATTTAACAGTACGTACCATTCAATGGTACGTACCACTGAAGTTGGACCCCTTGTTTTATGAAATACTTGTTTAATTATTGTTTAATTATGTGTTTACCTATCTCTAATATGTTTTTTTTTGTGAAAAAAATAAAGTTTCTCTAATTACAACATTTTTATCTCTATTACATTTTCAACTCTTTTCACTTTATCAATTTAATTTATACAGTGCGCTTACCGCGTTTACGAGACCGCTATAATCAAATTCAACCTGATTCGAAAGCATCGCTAAATCATTGAGTTATTTATAGTGTTCTATTTTTTAGAACTTTTTTTTTCTGAAATTTTTGCTGAATTATGTGTTTATTTATTTCTTATGACAGTGCGGTTATCCACTTACCCTGTTATTAACTAATAGACCGTATACGAAGTGTTATTTTCACACACCTCTTATTATTCATGACCATTAGTGACACACCCCGACTCTGATATCCACGTGTCAATATCGAGTCGAGATATGCTGGCCGACATCCCAGGATGGATGACGAAAGCCACAATGTAAGTGTAGTGTAAAAGTACAAATAGATTAAAACTAAAGTCTATTTTGAAATTAAATTCAAAATAGAGTGCGCAATGAAGGACCCAAAGTACAAAGTAACCAGTCTCAGAGCATAACTAAAGTGCAGTAACGTAAGAATAATTTCATCCTGGTAAGGATAGACATAATACAACTAGTAGGAAAATAATTTCATACAATAGCTGCAGAGGATGTCAGAACCACCAGTGAAAACTTCACTTGCCACTAGTTCCGCCCTTAAAACCTGGAAGGACGCAAAACAGAAATTGTAAGTGGGCAAAAATAATCATTTCTAAAAACTTTGCTTTTCATAACATAAGTAACCCCTCTCTGAAAAACTTGTATAATTTTCCAAAAGCATACTACGTATAATATGAAAACTGTCAAAATAGTATAAAGGCACGACTGTAAAAAAATATGAGTAAACACCATTACCTCAACATATATATAGCATGCTCATCAACATATATGCAAACATATAAGCCCATGCAAAAAGTAACTACATGGAACATGCTAGGTGTAATAAATCTATGCTCAGTACTACGATCACGTGAAGCTAACGTTAATCACGTCACATATGAGTCCTAGCTGCCTAATGCAAACTAGTACATGCTAATATCTAAAATGGATCCACAGTGAGCATAACGGTGCGGATGTGAACATACACGTGAATGCTGATCCTGGCCCGGACGAGTATTAAACATCGGGTGAATGCATGTATGATGAGCAAATAAAAATACACATGATCATGCCATCACAATTTCACAAATCTCAACATAATATACTTTATACTTAACTCGTAAGTAAAAGCATGACATGATGGAAAATAGTTCATAAAACCATCGAGGAAACTAATATAAATAATATAAGTTTCATAAAACAAAGCCCACTCACTGATACGTAGTAGGGTCGTAGCCGCCTCACCTTGCCTGACCTCTGTACTCCTCGTGGTAAGTCTCACCTATATGAGATATCACTATAGTAATGATTAAGCCCATAACGGTTACTAATTAAACTAATAAACGACACTTATCCTTGGTTTGCTCAATTCGAAGGTCCGAAATACTCCGAAAAATACCATACATACTGCTCCTAGGTAGTATGCGTCGTCACGAGTCGCCTCGTGTCGAGAGAAGTCGAAAACGTGATCCCACACCCCTACGCGTGGTCCTGCCTTGGCTCACGCGAGGGCAACCCAAGCCGGTCAAACTAACGACGTTAGTTGATGCCGTTAGATTTAACGGAAGATTCCGATATCTCCTTTAAATCTAACGGAATATTTCTAACAGCGTTAAAGGAATATACCTGAGAATATTCCCGATCTGGACCGTGTTTGAACCGGTTGCTAACGTCACGACTCGATTTGGACCGGGTTTAGGCTGGTCTGAATCGGTCGCCGCTGCAACTCCTGCTAGTTGCCGGAGCCGTCGTCTGAACTCGCCCAGTTTCTGAAAAATTTTCAAAGCTTCATATATTTTTCGTTTCTCAGCCAAATTTTACGTTCTTTATGTCAAAATGAATCTAGAGATGAGTAGAATGAGATTGTACCTATTTGGAGTTCGAAAAGTGGTCGAAAATGGCCTGAAATTGGCCAGAAAGTCTCAGTTTACAGACGAGGTCCGATCTACTCCAAAACAAGACCAAAACACACGAATTTAGTATGAAAATTCATCTACTCAACAAGAGGAAGCTAATGGTGGTGGTTAGAAACCTCAACTTGGTCGGAATTTGCGAGAATATCATCCGGAAAGTTCGGTTCTTCCGTGTGCTATTTCTGTCAAACGACTGGGAGTTTGTGCAATCGGTTTGTACCGTTGAGTTCATGGCTTCGAGACAAACAAGGTGGTGGTGGTGGTTCGGCTCGATTCGAAGAGAGTGGCGTGACCACTATTTGACTGTGGGTGTGTTTTTAGGGGGAAGAAAGAAGCAGAAAATGAGGGAGAGAGAAGGAAAAACCTAAGGGAAAAAGAGAGAAAATAGAGCTTTGGGTTTCCAAAATTAGCAGGGAAAGGGGGTCTCTTGTGGCACGCACACAGCACCCTCAAAACAGGAAATAAATATTTAAACGTATGTAACTTTTTCGTTACACGTCGAAATTACGTCTCGTTCGTGCTCACGTGTTTGTAGTGACGGGTACTACAACAATACGATAAGTAAGAAATCAAAATTCAAAAAACGTTCAAACGTCCACGTAGGACTTCCACTTAGCCCGTTCAGAGGTATTTTCGTCAATTTACAACTTCGGAGAAATAAAATACAATAAAATTAGGGACGGGTCGTCATAATTAGATTAAATAAACGAAAAAGAATCAATGGAAAAAGATGAATAGGGATGTATAAGAGAGAAGAAGTGTGTGACAATCACTTGGCACGCTACAATCTGACCTGATTCGGGTCGAAAGCTGCACTACCTTTTTCTTACCCTAGTATCCTTAGTTTTTAGAGTTTTTATCTTATATAACCAAAATTTAACACATGAATTCATTTATGTCAGTTTTTATAAAAAATTTCAAATGTAGCCAAAAATCCACTTGAATAGACTTAATTGCCCTAAAAATGAATATCTAATTACAACTACATGCCAGCACCCTTTTAAATCTTATGCATCGTTGTTCATGAGGAGGTCAGGGACATGGTTCTGCAAACGGGAATAGGCATCCTCGAACAAGCCGAGCACCATGAATATATGTTAGCAACCCATTGGAAAGCTAGAAACGTATTAGTTGAAGAATAAATTAATTTATAATAAGAAAGGACCACTAGACCTAATTAAGTGTATGATTGTACAATTATTGTGTCTATTCGTGGATCACTGATTAGGATGGCTTAACCGAATTCACAAGTCTGTACTCTCCGGGGAAATAGTCGGTCTTCTTCCTATCTATGATCCATCAATAAAAGGACCAAATTACCATCTCATTTCAATATTTTCAACAACAAATTAGAACCTTAGAACACATTCCATGACTTCCGTGAGTATGAGCGCACAAAAATTAATGCTCATGCAACTCACCCTAATAGAGGTACTGCTACCAGCAGCAACCACTTCATCCCAAACTGCACATTTAATTCCTCCTCCTCCGCCTCCGCCTGACAATCGATTAATGACCATGCAACTCACCGGCCTAATAGACATATAAAAATACAGTGGGAAGCTATACTTGTGGATGCAAATTTCGGACTTAGCTGATTTGACGAAATTCCACCTAGAGAACAAACACTGTTAGCCTAATTGACTAACACCCTGAAAAAGGGGGGAGAGTGTCTGCCAAAGGGCCTCCAATGCCTAAGTTAGAAAAGTAGTAGAGAGACGAGAGAACTTGAGAGAGTTATGAGTAGTAAGTAGCGATTAGCGTTTTCTCTGTTTGACCTGTCTATTTATAGAGAAAAACCCTAGCAGGTAGCTGGGAGGGGAGGTTGCACAACATACTAGGCAGTCTTTGATAATGCAGGCCAGTCTCCGCAGTCCTGCCAGCCAGTAGTTTTGAAGGTCTATGTTGGTAAGAGTGCATATGCGCTGGACACTCAAGGGGAGACTTTAGAGAGTCGGTGCCCTACCACCATTGCCCGATGGCAGGACTTATTATGGGTGACCCGGAGAGCCCATAATATATGTCATGGGTTCCATGGATGCTAAGAGAGCCCATGGTTCGTTAGTTGCATAAAAGCCCATTACCCTAGGGCAAACTACGTCTTATTCCCTTTAGGTAATTTTGTGGTCTACTCACAACGTCAAGGGTAAAACCATCATATTGAGCATATTGTCCATGTGTCTTTTTCCTATTGAATGTAGTTAATTTATATCTCCACAATACTTGTTCTTGCGTAAGAGCTACCACAGTGATGGTTGACACTTGAAAGGATAGAGAAGGTTGCACCCCTAATCCGATCTTTTTTTGTTCCGATTATTGTTGGTAAGTACTATGAACATATATTAATGTGCCTAGAAGTGATTTACTGCTTTTCTATAAATTAGAGATGTTATCAGAAAAATAGCCAGTAATTAGTGTAGTCCAAATAGCAATATGTTGCTTCAGTTGATTCTAACAATCTGTTGATGATGACCACGACGGTTGGAGTTTAAATATGTCAGTGATGTAGGAATCGACGTAGGTCTCCTATTCTTGCTAGCTCTAGGTTGTATTTGGGCTCTTTCAGCTTCATGAACTTCCATCTTTTGTAGCCCAACCAAGAGCTGCTTACGCCAATTCTTACATTACCGACAAATTTAAAAATGCGACCCATTATGGTCATCAATTGATTCTTGGAACCAAATGAAATAGCTATCAGGACTACTGACCATTTTTCTGATCACATCTTTAACATAGATCGAAAAGCAGCTGTAATTTACTTCTAGCATATATATATAGTTGTGTACTTACCAACAATAAAAAAGGTTGGATCAGGGGTGCAAACTTCTGTCATTTCTACCATCGTCATGGTACCCCTTGCGACAAGAACAAGTATAGTTCCCCTCTGTATTTTCACATGTCTGCTTGCCCTTATTGAGTTGTCTCTTTATGCCTTGAATTTTATTTTTGGTTTTGGTTATGATGGAGATAATTGTTGGTTCCTATAATTCGATTTTGCGGTGTTAGAATAATTAGAATTATGCGTATGACTTGGATTATAACAAAAAATTGATTTTGGTTTTCCTGATGTTAGGGATATGCCTTTGTATGTTCTTAAGATTCACTGTTTCTTGCTTCAGTTTGTGATAATTTTTTAGCTCTTATGAATTGGTCTGATGTGCTTTAGATTTTATCTCTCATGTTCTTATTTGGGTGAGTTATTTATGTATTTCCCTATTTCAATATATGATCCACCAAATGGGCAAATTAGGTTTTTGAAGGATTTTAAAAGACTTTAAAATTCTGGGGTAGTCAATCAGAATTTTAAAAGACATTTTTAAAGTCCATGTAAATCCATGTGTAGTCAATTAGGATTTTAATGGACTTTAAACAAGTGTATACAAATCTATGTGTAATCAGAAAATTGTAGATTTGATGGGATTTCATTAAATTATGAATTTTGGTGGATTTTAGTAGATTGAAGATAGAAAATATACATGACAAAGGCTATGAATAATCTGACCCTTCCCCCAAAGATTTCATTGGATTCTTCTCCTCTCCCTACCCAACCTTAACGGCGACTGTCCACGTCGGCCAACCATCACCTAACCCACACCCACTGCTCACCCCTCCACCGAGCACCACCTCCGCTATTTGGCCAAAGATTTCACTGAATTCATCTCCGCACCCTCCCATCAATCTCGCCATCACTATGTGGCTGAGTTGCAAACAAGGGACATTCCAAGCGAGAAAGAACCATAAAAGCTACTTTTTTAATTGCATCAAACCCTAATGCTTATCTTTTCTAATAACATCAAACCCTATTGATAATGTTGAGCATTATCATCCCTTAACCTTTACCATAAATATATAAAAGCACACACAAATCTTGTTTGGGTTAATCGCATCAAACCCAATGGCATTTCTAATTGCATGTATCTCATGCTCTAATTGCCTAGCTGCTTTGGTATCCTAGCCTTCGCCGTCTCCTCTTTATTTCTCTGCAACGCTTCCATTTTTTCTTTTATGTTTTGTTAGTTCAAAACAACATATGGATAAATGATAAGAAAATCTCTAAACAAAGTCCATTAGAATGCATCAATTAAGCAAAATCCATTAAAATCCTCAAAAATCCATATAAAAGTTGTAGGATTTTACAAATCTTATCAAATCTATTACTTTAAAAAGTCTTTTAAAACTCAAAAAATCTCAGGGGGTGTTAGTATAATTAACTCGCAGTTTTTGTTATGTAATTGTATGGATTCGGATTTTGCGTTGCAGTTTCTATTTTATTATAATTAAATTAATTAGTCACATTTAATACACGAATTTAGTATGATTTTTATACTATGCGTTGCAGTTTCTATTTTATTGTAATCAAATTAAACGTTTTCTTGTTCGCGTCAAAGCTTTAATTCCAACACTTGCAGACACATCTCAGTCCATTTGTTATTCCATGAAGGCTTCAATCTCAACACTTGCAGAATATGTTCACTCCTTCAATCTGAACATGCCCACTCTTTCAATCTAAATACTCTGTATGCGCACTACAAGAAATTAGAGCTTTTATGGCGTGCAGCTTATGGCGTGCAGACTATGCGTGCCATTAATGATAATTTTTTACGGCATGGTGACATAGCGCACCTTAACAGTAGTTTTTTTCATTCTTTTACGGTGTGCAAATGATGTACGTCGTTAAAAATATTGTATGCCGTTAAAAGTATAGCAATAAGGGCGCACTTAAACATATGCCCTGTATTCTCTTTGTTCCCTCCAAGGCCCGCTAGAATTTGAACAAAGTTCTAGCAATAAACGGAGCCTTTTTATATTTTTGGGCCTTTATTTCTACTTCTCTCAAATTCTAATTGCTGAACCATCACAGAGACAATTTTTCATCGCCTCTCATCGAAAGCCAAGTCCCGGAGATCATCGAGCCAGAGCTTCAGTGCGTTGCTCTCAGCAGTCAATTGCCTTTCCTCCGCGTCATTCAGCACCGCTCCAATTGCAGACAAGGTGGCACTCCATTTCTTCAGTTTTTGATCGACGCCTTTTACGAGTCCAAAGTACTTGAAGACCTCGCGATTTTCACCTCCATCAAGCTCTGGCTCGACTTCTACCCTCTCTCATCAGTCGCGATTTTCACCTCCACCAGCTCCTTAGTACAGTTACGTCGACACTATAGCCGCTGTCAATAGCCGCCGATCTTTGCTCTTCTCCATCAGCTTTTCACCGTCATCGACAACAATGGCGAGGCCTCGACCTCTGTGCTGGTAAATTGCAATTCCATAACAAATTAAGCTTTCATTCTTCAATTTCTCACTTCGATTTCTGATCAGAGGCCTCGACCTCTGATCTTCCGACTTCGATTTCGTTTTCAATTTTCGTTTCCGATTCCAGGGGTTTTCAATTGCGCACTTGGATTTTGGTCGATTTCGCAACTTCAGTTGTTGGATAAATTTGCATCTTACTCCATCTTCCCTCTGATTCAGGTATGTTAATTTACGGGTTTTCAATGTTTATTTGTTTCCATTTGGTTGTCTTTGATTGATATTTTGATTTGCAAGCACTTTAGGATTTAGGGTTTAGGATTACCCGTTCCCGTTCCATTTGCAATTAGGATTTCAATTTTCTTGTTTGATATGAATTTTTGCAATGTTTTATTCGATTGCCTAATTTTGTTGTTTGCCTTGATTTGTGGAATTTATAGTTTGAGGTTTTGTGGAATTTTGTTGTTTGATATGAAATTATTTTTCTATTTTTGTAAATTAAGGGTTCGATATATATAGTATTAGATGCAAAAGCTAAATTTTCTCTATACTGACAACAAGTTTGGTTGTCTAAGCACTAGTTAGAGAAGATTGACAAGAATAGGGAAAGGCTTGTTATCATGGACAAAGAATGGGTTCACCATTCAAGGTTAATCTCAAATCCATGAGCCTTTAAATTGTATTATATTATAATCTCAAATCCATGAGCCTTTAAATGTAGTTAGTTAAAATGAGTTTTTTTCCATTAGACTTTCTGAAGCCTATCGTGAAGGAGCACGAAAGTTTGTCCTAAAGGTTCAAGCAAGTAAAGAGAATTTAGAAAAGATCCAATGCCCTTGTAGCATTTGTTTAAACTTGAAGTACCACAATTTTTGTACAATATATGACCACTTGGTGATATATGGGATGGATCCTACGTATACTAGATGGGTGTTTCACGGGGAAAGTTCTAGTTCATCAGTACAAGATGAAGATGACGAAATTCGAGAGAAATATCAAATGTACAGAGATGCATATTTTCATGGGGAAAGTTCTAATACATCAGTGCAAGAGGAAGATGTAGAAATTCCAGAGACATATCGAATGTATAGAGATGCATATTTTCAAGATGAAGAAGTTGTGGAACCTACACATGAAAGAAGAGAGCCAGATTTGACAAAGTTAGTAGAGGAGGCAGAATTACCATTATATACAGGTTGTAGTGTCACAAAAATGTCTGCAACAGTATTGATATACAAGTACAAGGCCAGACATAGCTTAACTGACATTGCTTTTGATGAACTTCTTGGGATTTTTCGCCGTCTACTACCACATGATAGTATACTTCCAGATTCTCTGAACCTGACAAAGAAATTGCTCAAAGCATTTGATCTAGGCTATGAGAAGATACATGCTTGTGTTAACAATTGTTGTTTATTCAGAAAAGATCTACAAAATATGGAAACATGTCCAAAATGTGGTTTTTCGCGATGGAAAGTTAATGAACGCACCAAAGAGATTCATATAGGAGTCCCTGCAAAGGTGTTGAGGTACTTTCCAATTATACCAAGGTTTAGGAGAATGTTTAAGTCACTTGAGAAGGCAGAATTATTAAGATGGCATGATACTCACAAAAGTCAAGATGGGATGATGCGGCATCCAGTTGACTCATTGGCGTGGAATAGAATTGATAATAAATGGCCATCATTTGCTTCAGATCCACGTAACCTTAGGCTTGGCCTTTCATCTGATGGCATCAATCCTTTTAATGATCTTAAGAATAAACATAGTTGTTGGCCTGTAATTTTGGTTACATACAATCTTCCCCCATCTCTGTGTATGTCGAAGGAAAATTTAATGCTAACATTACTCATCCCGGGGCCAAACGAACCAGGAAATAATATAGATGTGTATTTGGAGCCACTTATAAAAGATTTGAAAGAGTTGTGGACTAATGGTGTATCTGTCTATGATGCATTTAGCAAGTCCACATTCAATTTGAAAGCTGTCTTGATGTGGACAATAAATGGTAACTTGTTATGTTTATCTTCTCTATAGGAGAAGTGTCAAAGATTCAAAGAGATGCGAGCGCAACAAATTTTGGTGCATAGAACAAGTCGTAAAGGATTTGCTCGCTTAGAAGATGAAATGGTAAGAATGACTTGTCTAATACATGAGGAATCTTATTAGATAAGTTTAGTAGGTAGTTTTGTTTTTTGTTTGTTTACTTTTGTCTGTTTATCTTGTCTAATATAAGCATTAGATGATCTATACTTTTAATTTTATAGCGTCAAGGAAGCGACAATCCTGAATCCATATCAAGGGCTGACGTTTGGATTCGTGGGTATGAAGCAAGGAAGAAGAAAAGGAATTACGATCAGGATGAAGAAGTTGAAGATCCATATATAGTGGTAAGTTGATATCATTTGGAGTCCATTTTGATTTGATTCAAATTATTTGGCCTGTTCTTCACGTTGTTATTATGCGTTTTTAGCAACAAGTGAAACAATATAGAGCAGAAGAAGGATCTTGTTCATATAAGTATGATGCTGTTGCAAAAGTGCTTGGTCCTGATCCACGAGGGCGAGTTAGAGCACAGGGATTTGGTGCAACCCCTTCAAATGTAGAAGGTCAAGAACATGTGCGTGATAGGGTTAATCATATTGAGAATCAGATAAAATTTCTTCTTGCACAACTTGAGAAAGAGGGGAAAATCACTGTAAGTCTTAAATTAAATTATGCCAACTATATTAGTTAGATCTTATTAAACTATATTTGTTTCATCTTATTAGTTTGATCTTATTGGCACAGCAAACAGAGAACACAAGTGTTCAATACTCTGTGAATGAAATGGGAAAATGCAAACAGAATGAGCATGCAAGTGTTCATCATTCAGTCAATGAGATGACACAAAGCAAACAAAATGGAAAGGCATGTGCTGAAACTTCTAGTCCAGAAAAGAAAAAGTGCAAGTTGCTAAATTGGCATGGAAAAAACGAAGTTGTTGCAGTTGGTGAAGTTGCATCAAAGGATCCGAATGCCTTGGTCCATCATGTGCCTGTCGGCCATGAGTGTTGGAAAGTTTTCGTGGAGGATGTGTTTGATGATGATTTGACACTATATCGGCCAACGCGAGAATCCTACACTCTTCGTGAGGCAATAGGATCTACAATTGCATGGCCGATCAAGTATATCAAATTGTATTAGTCAAGTATATCAAGGTAAACTCTTCTTACCCTTTATTTATTATGTTATGGTTGTCTTATGGTGTTATGGTTGTCTTATGGTGTGAACTTTTGTACGCCATAAAAGTTGTCACTTGGATTGAAATTAACAGCCACTTGTATAAACTTTAAACTTGTCACTTGGATTGAAATTAACAGCAATGTTGCTCTGTAATGCAGCAGCATGAGCAAACACACATTAACAAAGTGGAGCTCCATTTTGGATTTGGATTGTACTGCAACAAGGGAAAGACTGCACTATTTGAGTTGAAAGATGTAGAAAATTTATGTTAGCTTGTTTGCGTTCTTATGAACTTTTAACACTTCAAGTAGAGAATTTGTATTTGGATTAGAGTATGATAATTTCATTTACAGTTTCGTTTTAGTTGATTACTATGTTTTGTTTTTGTACATTTAACTGTCAAGTGTAACATATATTAACATGAAGCTTGGGACTACTAGAGAATTAATTAATTTTTTTTTCAAAATTAAATATCAAACATGGAGTTCAAAACATGCCTTAAATTAACTGTACATTTTATGGCGCTTAAAACATGCCTTAAATATAGTTTATAATTACGCTGGAATCTCTTTTATGGCACGCTTTTTATCATTTATGGCACCATTTTTGTTTATTCATGGCACGCCAATGTAAGCCGTGAATGAGAAATACCTTTTACGGCATGAGCTTTTATGGCATGCTCTTTGTGCGCCATAGAAGCCAATTAGGGCACACAATGAATGCCATAAAAGGCTTATTTTGGTGTAGTGGCGGCTATTCTCTTACTAAATACTCTGTTAGTGGCTTTCTCAAGTTTTTCGGATGTGAAGATCTTGGCTGTTTCACGAGTGGATCGTCGTTCTGAGAGTTGTTGTTGTAACATTAGTCCTCCATTTTTCCGAAAGAACTTCTCCTTCAGCTTGATGAGCGTCCATCTTCTGTAGCCCAAGTACAACCAAGAGCTGCCTATCAGCAAGGACGTGAGGGCCGCGCAAATTCCTACGGTGCCAAGAAAATTTAAACATCATTATGGACGTTTTATTGTTAGACAACAATTAGCCAAGTAAAGGCTACTATACCATTTTAGACGACCACTGGCTTTAAAAATCGAACAATGGATATCAAACCAACAATTACAATCATAGCGAGAAGAGTATTAATGCTATTTGTACTACTTTTAGCTAGTCATCATTCTAATCCCATTTATTGACCATCTTGCTGGTCACATCTCTAACAAGTGATTAAAATTAAGGTGAATAGCATTCCAAATAGTTGGCAATTAAAAACATACAAATACAGTAAATATATAGTACTTTTGTATCTCTTTTGTGCATACTTACCAATACTAATCTGAATAAAAGGTTTTTGATCAGCAGTACAACCATCTCCATCTCCGTGTACTATACCATCGTCATGGTACCCCTTGCGGCAATAACAGTTATAGCCTCCCTCTGTATTTTTGCATTCCTGTGACTGTGTGCAGTTATGGAGGTTTTTATCCTGACATTCATCAATGTCTGCAAAAATAAACAACATAAACCCATGTTCAGAAATTATTTAAGCAAATTTATAATGCATAAGATATGGACCCACAAGCTTAAGCTATTGGAATACTTACCATAGCAGCCATTTAGGTAGGGATTCCCTTGGTAACCTTTGTTGCACTTGCAGCGATACCCGAATCCATTCTCGACCTCAGACACCCCATTCTCGACATCGTAACAAGTTGTGTTCCCCTGACATGTGTAGTTCATCATCGCTTTATTTTTCTCAACTTCAAGGCATGTCTCGTTTCCAATTGACCAGTCAAGCACCACTGGAAGCTGTGCGTAATATAAATAATCCGACGACAGCATATCGGAGGAGAAGTTGAACTTGCCCTCTTGGACAACAAAGGCATAGCTGCAGGTGTTGAAATCCGACACATTTGTATGATTATAGAAACTGTTTGCACTTACATCAAAAGAAGTCATTCCTTGAGCAATTGTTGTCTGGCAACAACCGATACCAGAGCACGAGTAGTTGGAAATGTAGTCAATGTTTTCACATTCTGTAATGCACCCACCACCTGTGTAACTATATTCACCTTTGTAACCCGTGATGCGTGCATAGGTATCACAACCAACGGCTACAAACCTGTTGTCGGTGTCCGAAATGAAGAACTTGGACAGAGAGAGAGAATTGCTGAAGCCGCCCACCAGCAGCTCCCCTGATGGTGTGTAACACTCTGCGGCTGTACCCATCAGAATATCCAGCTTCCCATCAACGGATATGTTTGTGACCTCAATATCACTTTTTCTAAGAAATGGCTTTGGAGGGTAGTCTGTGTGGTTACAAGTAATGAGGAAATCCTCGTTGTAGTAACAATCCGGGGTTGTACCAAATGGATATGGGATGCTAACATTCCCACATTTGTCTTCACAACCCTGCTTGACTTCAACTTGACCGGGAGGAGGAAGAGAAGGAGCAGAAGGAGCAGAAGGAAGAGGTGGAGGGGTTAATTTTGTTGTTTGGGATAAAGTGGCTTCTGTTAATAGCACCTCTATTACTATTAGAAGGATGATCAGTTGCAGAAGCACTTTTTGTATGCTCATGGTCATGGCTTCTAAGTTTTTGTTGTTGGAAAAATGAGATGTTTTAGTCCTTTTATTGGTAGCTAGGAGCCTAGGAGGAAGATTTGGAGAGGGGAGACTTGTGAATTGATTGAGCAATCCTTGGAGAGACCTGCCATAGCTTAGATATGACGTGTTATTAATTCTTGCGTGGACATGGTTGCATATGTACCAAGCTGATCAACCAAAGGAATTTTCTGCTGAGCCGATGTAATGGATTTTATTATCGTGTTCAATGCGTTTTGAAGCATTCAAACTTAGCCACTTTTAAGACGGCACCATATGCATTCAAACTTAATACTAATTTGGACAGAGAGAGAGAGAGAGAGAGAGAGAGGATTCACAGTTTCAAAGTTTACGCAGCTGATGAATGCCTATAACAGATTAGACTGTTATATCAACTTCTAGAAGTCTAACCACGCCCACCTTCACAAAGTTAAGACGATCCATTATTGCTTGAGAACGAGCAGCTAAATCTTCAGTAAATTCCTGCATCACATAGCAGTGTGCGAGTGAGAGAGAGAGAGAGAGAGAGAGAGAACGCTAAGGTAGGTGATCCACAATTATGTATATGTTAAAAATGCTTTACCTGAAATCCAATATGCAACCTCTTTCCACCTTTGTGATAGGGTATGATAACAGGTCGCTTGCTGAGGTATTCTTTACACACAAGTGGTTCTATTCTGCATTTCAATATGAGAAAAGTTCTATCATGCGCTGTGCTCCTAGATCAACATGTACAATTAAACAAGAGAACACTAAAAGATAATACAAAAGATACGAGCGACAAACATAACGTTGTTTTATGTATATATAAGAACTTCCAGATGATATCATTAAATTTTTTGCGCTTTCGGCAAACTAAGTGGTCTCTATTCAATAAAAGGTATCATGCCATGCCTGTACGAACCACATCCCTAAGAGAAACGACATCTGGTAATGCTTCAACTTCAATTGGATTTCATATTAAATACTAGCATCACGAGAGCTGGATTGCAACAGACCTATATGCAACAGGATCAAAGGGGTGAAATATATTGAACATCTGCCGACAAGCTGGCATCTCCTCACTTATATTTTCCTCTTCCCAATATTCTTTCCCCTTTCCTGAAAATGAAATGATAGAGTATATTAAATTCAGATTTAGGTCTCAAATCAAAAGCAAACAAGCATATCTGAATTTACATCTCCTGGCAAATCTTAAATTTATTGAAGAGGGAAAGATTTACAAAGTGAATAAACAAATGCACAAAGCAATAAAACAACCTTTACAAGAGATCCATCAGAATCAAGGGTTAATGAACATGAATTTTCCTTGACAAATTGAAAAGCAGATAACAAGTTGTGCTTCATTTGAGGAACATGAAGGACATTGTTCAATTTAAAAGAAGTACGAGGAGTGTGTAACAAAGAGGAACCAATATGATGGATGGACAGACCTTTACCATCACCAATATAGACTTTATCTTCACCTTTGTAAGGAGATAGAGAAGAGATGTTGGAGATGTCATTTGTAATGTGCGAAGTGGCGCCAGAGTCAATGAGCCAGGAAGGAGGAGAGGGCTTCGATGTTTAATGTGCACACATTGCAGCAAGCTTTGCTGGAGGTATTTTACCAGAAATATCTGGATTCATGCGATCAAAACAATCTAGGGCCTCATGACTAGGATTTCCACAGATCTGGCAAGGCATACGAAAACCAGAAGGATAGGAACCACGAGAGTTGAAATTAAGACCCGATTGGAGCCATAAGTGTAGTTGCCTCGATTGTTGCCTTTATTGCCCCGATTGGTGGAAAAACGATTATGCCTGCCACGATTAGAATTATATTGAAAAGAGTTGTGAAGTGCTGGAGATTGAGCAGCAAATGCCTGTGGTGGTGGTGTAGGAAGAAGAGGCGGTGCAGTTTGGGCCGCAAGAGCATGAAACGGTTCAGTGGATGCAGAAGAGGCAAGTTTCTTCCTTCGAGTCATGGAAAGCTCCTTTGTGAGTAATAATCCATGTAATTCATCAAGAGAAGTAGAAGAGAGATGGAGCATGATAGAATCAATGAATGATTCAAACTCATCAAGAAGACCAGCCAGGGTAGCAGCAATAAGATCACGATCGGAGACCGAAGCACCGGCTGCAATGAGAGAATCAAAAATTTCCTTGACCTGTTGTAGATAATCAGCCATGGATTGAGAGCCTTTCTGAATACTCTGATGTTACTCTTTCCATCATAAGTGAACCATATGATCTCTCTTCCATTTCTGGGGCTGTTTCATAGCTTCTTCTACCATGTAACAAAATTTACAAAAATAAGTAATGTGCAATGGATTTTATGAAGAATCTGACGGATAAAAACTTCCATGATGAACTACATTTTTTCTGTTGGAGCGTAGGGTCTTTATGCTGTTTGAATCTCTTTTCTTTTTCTATAAAGCAGATCACTGAAACTTTCACTTTTGTTAAAAACTTATTCTTTGATGCTTAATATCATTAAAAAGAGGAAGATACAGATTGAAGGAGCAAAAAACAAAAATATATGCCTTCTAGGCCGTCTGCATTTCTTGACTGGCAAACTGTCAGCACTTTAACCTGTGTTTCATGACATATAACAAATATGATATTAGAATAAACTACAACATAATGTAGGAACCAAAGCACGGAGGGATTAACTACTCATCCTCGCAGAATCTCAAATTTCAAAATTATTATTTTTGGCCGCAACTTATAAATGACCTATAAACAACCTTGAAACTAAAAACTAATTTGGACAGAGAGAGAGAGAGAGAGAGAGAAGAGAAAGAGGAAAGTTTACAGTTTAAAGTTTACTGAGACCATCTTAACATATATACAATTACTATAGTGATGTATGCCTATAACAGATTAGAATGTTATATCAGCTTCCGAAATTCTAACACACCATACCACGAAAATTTGAACGATCAATTATTGCTTGAGAACGAGTAGCTAAATCTTCCAATCCAAATTCCTGCATCCCATATGGCAGTGTGCAGTGAGAGAGAGAGGAAGACAGTAAAGTCCAGGCGATCCTGATATGTCATATCTTAGTCTGCTTCCTGAAATCCAATAGCCTAACCCCTCTTCCACCTTTGTGATAGGGGTATGATAACAGGTCCTTGCTGAAGGGTATTCTTCTACACAGTCAGTTTCTATTCTGCATTTCAATATGAAGAGTTTACCTATCATGTATATAATGCTCTAGATCAACATGTACAATTAAAACAAAGAGAACACTAAAGATATTAAAAGATACGAGCGACATAAACATAACATTATTTATGTATATATAATAAATACAACATTGTTATAACATTGGAATCATCTATCAACAAGGTTCTAAAGGCAGCTGGGGCGCTAGTCGGGCGGTGAGCAGGAGCTGGCGCTTTGGCGAACTCAGCCCTTTGGCGAGTAGCCCAGTGAGCCAGATTCTCTGGCTATTGATCTTTCTCAGGTGAAGAAGCGATGAGTGGGTCGGTGGGTGTACGCGGCAGAAGGCCTGTATTTGGGTACATACAGGAGACAAAGCGTGACCTTGATGCATGTGCGGCTTCAGGCATGCCATTCGGTAGACTCGATCAGCTTATTTATACCTTTTGGTGAACTCTGTGAAGTGGTCCATACCATTTGACTGAGCTCCGGTAGAAAGGCCAAGGTCTATATTGTTCGGTACCTCTCAGTAGATCAACCAGTGCAGCTCAACTGATGGCCCTTTTAGGTGAGCAATGTGTGTGGTAAATAAATGGAATTGCAGGAACTTAGTGAACCTCTAAGCTCTCTACGATTGTATTCTTGAAAGGCATTTTTAGAGGCATGGAAGAAGAAGAAAATCTTTTCGATTCAAAATTCAAATAGGATTCTATAAACTTGAATTGTACCTATTCTGGATAGAGTTGATCATGTCTTGTGTGAGGTGAAATATGTCTTGCTTGACAGATATGTCTTGCCGGGCAAGAGTATGTCTTGCTTGAGGCAGATCATTTTCATGATTGGGCAGTCAGTAGAAGTAGTCATGAAACCATGGAATTCGTCATTGAGGTACTTCCATTTCTGATGCTTGGTATAAGTCTTTGGATGAAGATCATGATGGGAGAGGCTTACTTAGCTCTATCCCGTCATTGTTAGCTTCAATATTTCGACTACCGATAGTCAAGTAGGGCTTCCGCGACTTGTGCCCATAAAATAGTTACTGCGAGAAACTTCAATGATAGTCGAACTTGTTACAATTAATCACTAATGGAAGGAACAAGATTATTAGTTGATAGCATAGAAATAAATTGTCCGTAATCATGAAAGTTAGAACATTAGGGTTCTAAGACATGGTTTTAGTTTAAATTTTCATAAAAACTACGGGGTTTTTATGGGTATTTATATTTTTGACTAATATACTTTAGTTTATTTCACAGTCTTATAATATAGACACACACACACACACACACAAACACGCATATGTAACTATGTATATAAACTGAGGTAATTCAATGAAAATCTCAATAGGAAAAAATTATCACGACCATTGAAAACTTGGAGATGACAAAATTAATAACCTAAATCATGATCAAAGAAACAAATCTAGCACAAAACCTAGAAGCAGGGAATTGGAATAATGATACCAATTGTAGAAAATAGAAGAAACCGAATAGGAATTCAAGTGTTTAGAAATTTTTTTTTTACTAATATACGTTAGTTTATTTCACAGTGTTATAATATATATATATATATATATATATATATATCTATCTATGTCTATACACACACGCATGCATAACTTTGTATATAAACTGAGCTAATTCAATGAAAATCCCAATACCAAAAAATTATCACAACCATTGAAAACTTGGAGATAACAAAATTAATAACCCACATCATGATCAAAGAAACAAATCCAGCACAAAACTCAGAAGCAGTGAATTGGAATAACGATACCAATTGTAGAAAACGGAAGAAACAGAATAGGGATTCAAGTGTTTAGAGAACATTTTTGACTAATATACTTTAGTTCATTTCACAGCGTTATAATATATATATATACACACACACACACACACACTCGCATAGATAACTTTGTATATAAACTAAGGTAATTCAATGAAAATCTCAATAGCAAAAAATTATCACGACCACTTAAAACTTGGAGATAACAAAATTAATAACCCAAATCATCATTAAAGAAACAAATCCAGCATAAAACCCAGAAGCACCGAATTGGAATAACAATACCAATTGTAGAAAACGGAAGAAACCGAATATGGATTCAAGTGTTTAGAGAACATTTTTTACTAATATATTTTAGTTTATTTAACAGTGTTATAATATATATATATATATACACACACACACACGCATACATAACTTTGTATATAAACTGAGGTAGTTCAATGAAAATCCCAATAGCAAAAAATTATGCGACCATTGAAAACATGGAGGTAACAAAATTAATGACCGAAATCAAGATCAAAGAAACAAATCCAGCAGAAAACCTAGAACCAGCGAATTCAAATAACGATACCAATTGTAGAAAACGGAAGAAACCGAATTGGGATTCAAGTGTTTAGAGAACATTTTTGACCAATATACTTTAGTTCATTTCAGTGTTATAAATATACACACCCACACACACACACACATAACTTTGTATATAAACTGAGATAATTGAATGAAAATCCCAATAGCAAAAAATTATCGCGACCATTGAAAACTTGGAGAAAACAAAATTAATAACCCAAATCATGATCAAAGAAACAAATCCAGCGCAAAACCCAGAAGGAGCGAATTGGAATCACGATACCAATTGTAGAAAACGGAAGAAACCGAATAGGGATTCAAGTGTTTAGAGAATATTTTTGACTAATATACTTTAGTTCAATTCACAGTTTTATAATATATATATATATACACACACGCACGCATACGTAACTTTGTATATAAACTGAGGTAATTCAATGAAAATCCCGATAGGAAAAAATTATCAAGACCATTGAAAACTTGGAGATGACAAAATTAATAACCCAAATCATGATCAAAGAAACAAATCCAGCACAAAACCCAGAAGCAACAAATTGGAATAACGATACCAATTCTCAAAAATGGAAGAAACCGAATAGGGATTCAAGTGTTTAGAGAATATTTTTGACTAATATATTTTAGTTCATTTCACAGTGTTATAATATATATATATACACACACACGCGCGCATACATAACTTTGTATATTAGCTGAGGTAATTCAATGAAAATCCCAATAGCAAAATATTATCACGACCATTGAAAACGTGGAGATAACAAAATTAACAACCCAAATCATGATCAAAGAAACAAATCCAACACAAAACCTAGAAGCAGCGAATTGGAATAACGATACCAATTGTAGAAAATGGTAGAAACCATATAGGGATTCAAGTGTTTAGAGAACATTTTTGACTAATATAGTTTAGTTCATTTCACAGTGTTATAATATACATATATATATACACACACACACATGCATACATAACTTTGTATATAAACTGAGGTAATTTAATGAAAATCCCAATAGCAAAAAATTATGACGACCATTGAAAACTTGGAGATAACAAAATTAATAACCCAAATCATGAGCAAAGAAACAAATCCAGCACAAAACCCAGAAGCAGCAAATTGGAATAACGATACCAATTGTAGAAAACAGAAGAAATCGAATAGGGATTGAAGTTTGGCAAAATAGCTATTCACATTTTTTAACAAATTAACTGATGTCCAAAGTAAATGATATATGAGATTGTAGGTTTATCACATTCACATTCACATTCACATTATTAACAACCTAAGTGTTATATTTAAGTTTTAAAATTCATCATTAATACGAAACATAGGTTATCATGCAGTGACATTATTATACAAAATTATAATTCATTATCCTTGCATGATTCACAACAAAAAAGGTATAAATACACGTAATTGGCAATATTATGAGAAAAAAAGAAAATGAGAGAAAGATACCTAGTGATGGGTTGATTGCCAACGAAATAAGAAAGGGGCAATTTTCTTATGAGTGTATCACCACCTTCAACAAATATAAAAAAAGTAAAATTAAAAGTTAAAACACGAAATAAAATCTGAAATGTTAAGTATTGTACTATTAAAGAAAAACCTGTCAATTACCATTCGCATACAACTGGTTCTACCTAAGGTTTTCTAAACTGTAGTCATAGAATAACATGAAAAAACTTTCCAAATCCAGGAATTTTGACATCTTATATATTACAACATACGACTATAAACATTTAACTTTTAGGAAAAAATGGTCATGGTTGCCAATTAATTTCAAGCTTTCTACTAAATCTTTTATAAACAATGAAGAAGCAATCAAATGGTTATCCCTGCTTTGAATTTCTTGCTATTAAGTATAACTCACATCGGAAACAAAATTAACATGATTTAAACCATTAGAAGTTTTTATTATAGAATAGCTCAACCACAAATAAATCATGTTGTTTGCGTCTTGTGTCAATATTACTCATGTGCTTAAAAAAAACTCTCATATTACTGGTTCAACTCATTACTAATCTCAGTCCAAATTGAACTCTTCATCTAAATTCCCTCTTATTCAAATCAACGCGTGCACCACTTGTGGGAATAAAAGAATACAACAACGATGAGAACTGAAATAAAAATGAATCCATGTTCATTTGTATGTGAAAGATTATAAGATTATTTTCTTCATAGTAAGATAACATTATTTTCACATGTAAGTTATAATTTGTAATTCAATTCTTATTAACAAAAAAAACTCAAATACTTTGAAACATTATTCAGATTTGGCAACTGTTTGTAACATTGTTAAAACCCATAACATAAACACCATTATCAAGCAAACTCAACATGAAATTGCATTTGTAACATATGAAGAAGCACCGGTAATTAATAAAAAAAATAATTTATATAGAATTCGCCAAGTTATCAAAAAATTGAAAACCCACAGAAGGAAAAAGAGCTTGAAGAGTAAAGTAAAGAACGTACGGTACTGCACCGCCAAACTTTACAATATTTCTGGACTCGGGAGAAAAATAAATTCGTTTTGATTTTTGCACACAAAAAACACAGTACGTAAAGAGAAGAGTTATCAATTTTGCATTTAAATAATGAGTTAAAGGTGGCCAATATGAACAACGACTAATTTTGCTTCAAAGGTTATCATCTGTGATAAAGAGATTAAATGAATTTATGCATAATTCTAAACTTGCAATTTTTATGATTTTGAAAAAAAAATTAAACGAATCATGGACAGAATTGGAAGATTTAAAATAAAGAAGATGACAACCTTGTAGACTATCAACGAAAGTCAGAATTTCCCCCTGCTACTTCTTCTTCGTATTCCCTGATTACCAAAGAAAATACCAAACAACCTTTTGTTGTTAATCCACCACACAAAATACATCAAACACAAAAACTAAGAACAAAACGTTAGTGAAAAAAAAAAATATTCAATTAACAATCGATTTCATGACTTGTCCAACAAATTATCATCCCATTACAAACTGCTTCCTGTGAAAACATATTGCGTCCAACCATGTAAACTACTTAAGCACCAGCGGCAAGCATCGAGCTGCCTCAGCCAAAATGGCACAGGCTGGTGGTGTCCCACAACTGACAATGGGAAGCCACTGATACATAAGCAGAACTAAAAAACAGAATGCAATGACTTAATGGGCAGACAAAGCTAGAAGTAAATTTTATGGTTTGTTCGGGAAAAGAAAAGAATATCCACTCTTATAGAAACACAAAAACAACAATTCCACAATGGTATTCGTTTGATACATTAGTTAAACTATGTCATTCTTATACGGTAATTAGTACAGGACAGATGATGATCAACCCACAAAACCAACATATTTTGTCTTGGTTTCGATCCCGATAGCTCTCTATTCTAGTTCTTCATTAAATCTTCCATAACCAATATGTTTTGTGGGAAATTTACGAATTCTTTTGAAGGTTTCAATGCTTACAACACAAAAACAAAGGACCGCGAAAACAAAACTTGGAAAAAAAAGATTGAATGGGAATGAGTATTCATCCCATTCAATCTTTTTTTTCCAAGATCAGATTAAACCCAAAGATCAGGAGTTGTTCTCTCCTGAAACAAACCCAAACGTAAAATAAGCTAAATAACAAATCACATTTTTGAGAAAAGAAACAGCAATCAACAACGAAGTAAATCAGACGATTCATTTGAGAAAAATGAATAAATTTGAATAACAACAATCAACAATTGAATAAATTTGAGAAAAATCACAAAATTAGCCGATTAAAATCAGACGAAGAACTTACCAGGAAACCCAAGCCTGTGTGTGGGTTTTAAACTTTGTTCAAATCAGAAAGAGAGCAGATTTGGAGAAAGAGATATAGATCCCTCTCTCCTGAAACGAAATGGAAACACAAAGATAAGCTAAATAACAAATTAGACGATTGAATAAATTTGAAGAAAATCATAAAATCAACCGATTAAAATCAGACGAAGAACTTACCAGGAAACCCAAGCTTGTGTGGGTTTTAAATTTTGTTCAAATCAGAAAGAGAGTAGAGTTTTGGAGAAAGAGATGGGTGGTTTTCGAATTTTCGAGCAGTGTTTTGAGCAAGCAAGAAAGAGAGCAGAGTTTTGAGCAAGCAAGTGATGGGTGGTTTTCGAGTTTTGTAGAAAGAGAGCAGAGTTTGAGCGGCATGTATGAGAGAAATGGAGAAAAGAAGAAGATAAAAGGAAAACCTAGCCACGCGTCAGTCATCAACAAAAAGCAGAAGCCAAATTTTAAAAAAGAAGTGTTAATTTACTGTTTATAAACAGTATTATATTGCGATAAATTTTAAATACTTGCGAGATGGAGGGCAAAATGGGCTTATTACTGTACAAATCGGGGAAAAATTGACAGAACATGAGCGGAAAAGGGGTAGTTTCGTCTGTTCACTATTGGTGAACAGTAACTTTTCGTTTGGGCTTTAGTATAGATAATAATTTTACATAAGGATAAATTTGTCAATAAAATCATCATTTCAAAGTGAGTGAGGGAATAAAATAATGGGATAGACTTAGCAACACTCTATTTGTTTTAGGCTTAATTATTTGTATGTTCCATTTTTCTCCTTGAACTTGCAACTTTGTGACTTTATTTTTTGTGTTTTCATTGATTGTCTCGTGTCATCCTATTTCGTCAAGTTGGTCAAGAAAATAGTTAATTGACTGATGTGGAACTGACAAAATAACCAATGTGTTTTTTTTTTTTGAAAATTAGCCAACATAAATCAGATAGGCGGTGCTATAATAAAAACTAGGTTTCTCGTTGCTGGAATAGAAAGTTTTGAACTGTGAAATGACTGAAATATTCTTCTCTTATAAGCACCCGTATCAACATGAACGACAAACGTAATTTCAGAAAAATTTGAACTGTTCTCTCTCTAAGGTTCCAATTTGCATCGTCACTCCCAATCGTTTTCAGTCAATCGGTGCTTCAACCAATCTGACGAATGGCCACCATCTTGTTTTGGGTTGAAATTCGTTGGGTTTGTATCGAATTTGACAACAGAAAAAAGAAGGTGAATCACGTTTAACAATCGCCGATTCTTTTCACGATCACCGACATTTGTTTTTGTCGTTTTCCAAACAATTGCTTCATTATTTGCCGACGAGAAAAGTTCTTCAAGAAAAGCTAATGTTGCGAGAGGGTTGAAGGGTTTGGGTCTCTGTTGCTTTCAGCCCTTCTAGGATGAAGAAGGTAAAATTTGATTCAAACTTTGAACGTTTACATTCATGCATTTGTGGCCCAATATGCATAATGTTTGAATTTTATTAATGTTAACATTTTCATGACTAATTCTCATTAGATTTTGACCTGATATTTATTTGGGATTTTACTTGGATTATGTTGTTTAAGATGCTTTCATCTTTATAGATTTATCCATACATTAGTTTTTTTTATTATAAATTTATCCATCCTTTATTGTTCTGAGAAATTGGTAGAATTATTTGCAAGTGTTTTGAAGTGTTCTTCATTATTGTTGATTTATTGGAGTTTTATTGCATATATAAAAGAGAGGTTGGGAAAAGTTGTGTCCAGCGATCAAATATGCAAAGAATATACTTGTACCTTTGTGGATTTGAGTAAGTTTATAAAGAAACAAACGTGTAGTATACAAATGTTAAGAAAAGAAAAAAAATGAATTGAAAAGAAAATCTTAATTGAAAAAGAGAAAAAAAGTTGAAAATTGATGAAAATTTGTGCTTCATAAGTATATATTCTGGTGTTCAATGTCATCATTTATGAAAAGCTCAAATCTATTGCAAGTATATATTTTCGAAATATAGGCTTTTGATGCTTAATAGTTACTTTCATAAGAGGTTGTGTTGTAAGAGAACAAGTGTTGTTTTGGTTCCATGGTATACTAAGCAGTTTGTGGTGTGCTTTAAAACAAATTGATACAAGTATGAACAGAGTATTTAACAAGGCTTTCTTGCTAAAAAAAGGTCGGGAGATTTTATTTTCTAATTCTTCTTGTTCCCGATTTATTCGAGATCGATTTTGGAGAGGAGGTAAATTCGCTCGTCGTATGTTTCTTCTTCTATTTGGCCAGGAATCAAGCATGTTTGGCCTGAAGTACTTGATAATACCCGTTATTTGATTGGTCCCCGCCCTTCTATTAGGCTAAATATGTGCGAGATGGTTTCGAAGTATTTTTACAATGGTGAATGGCACCTGCCGCCTCTTATACTACTTCATCATCCGGCTATTTGTGACATAATTAAAGGTACCTCTTTTTTCCGTGATCCTGTTGCTGCAGATGTTTTGGTATTTGGGCTCCATCCTCTTCTGGCACTCTGACTGCTAAAGATGCTTATGAGTTTATGCGTCCTAAATTTGAGGCACTCTCTTGGTGTAAGTTAATTTGGAGGCCATTTCTTGAGTTTGGAAAGTGTTGCATGCATGGCAAGCTTCTTACAGAAGTTTTTCTTCAAAGGCGTGGTATTGCTCTTGCCTCTATATGTTTATTCTGCAGGATGGCTATTGAGAGCATGGATGGATGGCTATTGAGAGCATGGATCACTTATTTATTCGTTGCCCCTTTGCTGCTTCTATCTGGAGTAACATGTTTGCTCTCTTTGGTACGAGTTTTGTAATACCGTCTGGCTGATTTGGAATTTGCGGAACAAGCTGGCTAATTTGGTACGAGTTTTTGAGTACTAATATGCTAAATAAGAGTCTTTAATTTGTTAATAGCATGCTTAAGTGTTGCTCAAATGAACTTGTAATTCAAATATTTTCCTTCAAGCTAGACCAAGAGAGTGAGAGGGACGGACCCGACTAATTATACGGAGATTTTTGGGCGTATAATTAGTCGGGTGTGAGGGGTACTAAATGGTGGGCCCGGTTTAAATAGTCGGGCGACTATTTTAGTACGAAGCGCACCAAACACCCGAGACCAGATTATTAGTACTATCCGGTGCGCTATACAGCGTACCAAACGAGGTCTTAGTTGAAGATTACTAATATCTGTTTAGGAGTGCAAGTTGGAATGGGTTTTCGATTTTTGACAGTAAAATTTCTGAATCCAAACCCTAAAATTCTAAATCCGAATTTTTTCAAAGTGTTCCAAACTTATTCCGATAAATTTTTTTTTCCAAAATATTCCGATTTTTTATAGTTATGTAGATCAAATTATGTATTTTGTTATCAACTTTTGTATTTTAGTGTTAATTTTAGATATATTTTATTTATTATTGTTTATATTAAACATACTTCTATATATTAAAATGAATAATCATACTAGTATACCACCAAATAAATTACATGTAATAAAAAAAAATTAAGAATATTAAAAAACTTGTAAAATATATAAATTTCTGAATTATGGTTCAAAATTTATGAATTGTTCAACAACGTATACCCTTTTTTTGCATCAAAACGTCGATGGAGTTCATGAAGCGTAATGCCTACATATAAGAATCTTGGCTTTGCACTTAACAAACTTTTCATGTGTTGTGTAATATTATCGTGTGAATAGTCTAGGTTAACCATGCACACATTTCTTGCTATTTTGGTATCCCAGTTGAATGGCAACTCAAGTCTCTTTGAACTTGAAACACGTGTTTTGCAAGGTAACACGTAACTTTTTATGTACACATGTTATTTGGAATTTCAATTATATTCCATGTAACCTTAAAATGTTTGTCCTGGTTAATCGATGCAGCGTAACATTTATATTCCTTCCATCGTGCACAAGAATCTTTCCGTAATCGCTTCTAAGAACACATGAGCTTTGGATTATCTGGATTTCTAATAACAAACTCAATAGTAATTATAGCTTCATTATTTTCTTAGTTCTTAACTCATTGAGTTATTTTAGAACTTGTTTTATGAAATACTTGTTTAATTATGTGTTTACCTATCTCTAATATGTTTTTTTTTTGTGAAAAAAATAAAGTTTCTCTAATTACAACATTTTTATCTCTATTACATTTTCAACTCTTTTCACTTTATCAATTTAATTTATACAGTGCGCTTACCGCATTTACGAGACCGCTATAATCAAATTCAACCTGATTCGAAAGCATCGCTAAATCATTGAGTTATTTATAGTGTTCTATTTTTTAGAACTTTTTTTTTCTGAAATTTTTGCTGAATTATGTGTTTATTTATTTCTTATGACAGTGCGGTTATCCACTTACCCTGTTATTAACTAATAGACCGTATATGAAGTGTTATTTTCACACACCTCTTATTATTCATGACCATTAGTGACACACCCCGACTCGGATATCCACGTGTCAATATCGAGTCGAGATATGCTGGCCGACATCCCAGGATGGATGACGAAAGCCACAATGTAAGTGTAGTGTAAAAGTACAAATAGATTAAAACTAAAGTCTATTTTGAAATTAAATTCAAAATAGAGTGCGCAATGAAGGACCCAAAGTACAAAGTAACCAGTCTCAGAGCATAACTAAAGTGCAGTAACGTAAGAATAATTTCATCCTGGTAAGGATAGACATAATACAACTAGTAGGAAAATAATTTCATACAATAGCTGCAGAGGATGTCAGAACCACCAGTGAAAACTTCACTTGCCACTAGTTCCGCCCTTAAAACCTGGAAGGACGCAAAACAGAAATTGTAAGTGGGCAAAAATAATCATTTCTAAAAACTTTGCTTTTCATAACATAAGTAACCCCTCTCTGAAAAACTTGTATAATTTTCCAAAAGCATACTACGTATAATATGAAAACTGTCAAAATAGTATAAAGGCACGACTGTAAAAAAATATGAGTAAACACCATTACCTCAACATATATATAGCATGCTCATCAACATATATGCAAACATATAAGCCCATGCAAAAAGTAACTACATGGAACATGCTAGGTGTAATAAATCTATGCTCAGTACTACGATCACGTGAAGCTAACGTTAATCACGTCACATATGAGTCCTAGCTGCCTAATGCAAACTAGTACATGCTAATATCTAAAATGGATCCACAGTGAGCATAACGGTGCGGATGTGAACATACACGTGAATGCTGATCCTGGCCCGGACGAGTATTAAACATCGGGTGAATGCATGTATGATGAGCAAATAAAAATACACATGATCATGCCATCACAATTTCACAAATCTCAACATAATATACTTTATACTTAACTCGTAAGTAAAAGCATGACATGATGGAAAATAGTTCATAAAACCATCGAGGAAACTAATATAAATAATATAAGTTTCATAAAACAAAGCCCACTCACTGATACGTAGTAGGGTCGTAGCCGCCTCACCTTGCCTGACCTCTGTACTCCTCGTGGTAAGTCTCACCTATATGAGATATCACTATAGTAATGATTAAGCCCATAACGGTTACTAATTAAACTAATAAACGACACTTATCCTTGGTTTGCTCAATTCGAAGGTCCGAAATACTCCGAAAAATACCATACATACTGCTCCTAGGTAGTATGCGTCGTCACGAGTCGCCTCGTGTCGAGAGAAGTCGAAAACGTGATCCCACACCCCTACGCGTGGTCCTGCCTTGGCTCACGCGAGGGCAACCCAAGCCGGTCAAACTAACGACGTTAGTTGATGCCGTTAGATTTAACGGAAGATTCCGATATCTCCTTTAAATCTAACGGAATATTTCTAACAGCGTTAAAGGAATATACCTGAGAATATTCCCGATCTGGACCGTGTTTGAACCGGTTGCTAACGTCACGACTCGATTTGGACCGGGTTTAGGCTGGTCTGAATCGGTCGCCGCTGCAACTCCTGCTAGTTGCCGGAGCCGTCGTCTGAACTCGCCCAGTTTCTGAAAAATTTTCAAAGCTTCATATATTTTTCGTTTCTCAGCCAAATTTTACGTTCTTTATGTCAAAATGAATCTAGAGATGAGTAGAATGAGATTGTACCTATTTGGAGTTCGAAAAGTGGTCGAAAATGGCCTGAAATTGGCCAGAAAGTCTCAGTTTACAGACGAGGTCCGATCTACTCCAAAACAAGACCAAAACACACGAATTTAGTATGAAAATTCATCTACTCAACAAGAGGAAGCTAATGGTGGTGGTTAGAAACCTCAACTTGGTCGGAATTTGCGAGAATATCATCCGGAAAGTTCGGTTCTTCCGTGTGCTATTTCTGTCAAACGACTGGGAGTTTGTGCAATCGGTTTGTACCGTTGAGTTCATGGCTTCGAGACAAACAAGGTGGTGGTGGTGGTTCGGCTCGATTCGAAGAGAGTGGCGTGACCACTATTTGACTGTGGGTGTGTTTTTAGGGGGAAGAAAGAAGCAGAAAATGAGGGAGAGAGAAGGAAAAACCTAAGGGAAAAAGAGAGAAAATAGAGCTTTGGGTTTCCAAAATTAGCAGGGAAAGGGGGTCTCTTGTGGCACGCACACAGCACCCTCAAAACAGGAAATAAATATTTAAACGTATGTAACTTTTTCGTTACACGTCGAAATTACGTCTCGTTCGTGCTCACGTGTTTGTAGTGACGGGTACTACAACAATACGATAAGTAAGAAATCAAAATTCAAAAAACGTTCAAACGTCCACGTAGGACTTCCACTTAGCCCGTTCAGAGGTATTTTCGTCAATTTACAACTTCGGAGAAATAAAATACAATAAAATTAGGGACGGGTCGTCATAATTAGATTAAATAAACGAAAAAGAATCAATGGAAAAAGATGAATAGGGATGTATAAGAGAGAAGAAGTGTGTGACAATCACTTGGCATGCTACAATCTGACTTGATTCGGGTCGAAAGCTGCACTACCTTTTTCTTACCCTAGTATCCTTAGTTTTTAGAGTTTTTATCTTATATAACCAAAATTTAACACATGAATTCATTTATGTCAGTTTTTATAAAAAATTTCAAATGTAGCCAAAAATCCACTTGAATAGACTTAATTGCCCTAAAAATGAATATCTAATTACAACTACAAGCCAGCACCCTTTTAAATCTTATGCATCGTTGTTCATGAGGAGGTCAGGGACATGGTTCTGCAAACGGGAATAGGCATCCTCGAACAAGCCGAGCACCATGAATATATGTTAGCAACCCATTGGAAAGCTAGAAACGTATTAGTTGAAGAATAAATTAATTTATAATAAGAAAGGACCACTAGACCTAATTAAGTGTATGATTGTACAATTATTGTGTCTATTCGTGGATCACTGATTAGGATGGCTTAACCGAATTCACAAGTCTGTACTCTCCGGGGAAATAGTCGGTCTTCTTCCTATCTATGATCCATCAATAAAAGGACCAAATTACCATCTCATTTCAATATTTTCAACAACAAATTAGAACCTTAGAACACATTCCATGACTTCCGTGAGTATGAGCGCACAAAAATTAATGCTCATGCAACTCACCCTAATAGAGGTACTGCTACCAGCAGCAACCACTTCATCCCAAACTTCACATTTAATCCCTCCTCCTCCGCCTCCGCCTGACAATCGATTAATGACCATGCAACTCACCGGCCTAATAGACATATAAAAATACAGTGGGAAGCTATACTTGTGGATGCAAATTTCGGACTTAGCTGATTTGACGAAATTCCACCTAGAGAACAAACACTGTTAGCCTAATTGACTAACACCCTGAAAAAGGGGGGAGAGTGTCTGCCAAATGGCCTCCAATGCCTAAGTTAGAAAAGTAGTAGAGAGATGAGAGAACTTGAGAGAGTTATGAGTAGTAAGTAGCGATTACCGTTTTCTCTGTTTGACCTGTCTATTTATAGAGAAAAACCCTAGCAAGTAGTTGGGAGGGGAGGTTGCACAACATACTAGGCAGTCTTTGATAATGCAGGCCAGTCTCCGCAGTCCTGCCAGCCAGTAGTTTTGAAGGTCTATGTTGGTAAGAGCGCATATGCGCTGGACACTCAAGGGGAGACTTTAGAGAGTCGGTGCCCTACCACCATTGCCCGATGGCAGGACTTATTATGGGTGACCCGGAGAGCCCATAATATATGTCATGGGTTCCATGGATGCTAAGAGAGCCCATGGTTCGTTAGTTGCATAAAAGCCCATTACCCTAGGGCAAACTACGTCTTATTCCCTTTAGGTAATTTTGTGGTCTACTCACGACGTCAAAGGTAAAACCATCATATTGAGCATATTGTCCATGTGTCTTTTTCCTATTGAATGTAGTTAATTTATATCTCCACAATACTTGTTCTTGCGTAAGAGCTACCACAGTGATGGTTGACACTTGAAAGGATAGAGAAGGTTGCACCCCTAATCCGATTTTTTTTGTTCCGATTATTGTTGGTAAGTACTATGAACATATATTAATGTGCCTAGAAGTGATTTACTGCTTTTCTATAAATTAGAGATGTTATCAGAAAAATAGCCAGTAATTAGTGTAGTCCAAATAGCAATATGTTGCTTCAGTTGATTCTAACAATCTGTTGATGATGACCACGACGGTTGGAGTTTAAATATGTCAGTGATGTAGGAATCGACGTAGGTCTCCTATTCTTGCTAGCTCTTGGTTGTATTTGGGCTCTTTCAGCTTCATGAGCTTCCATCTGCTCGGGCTTTGGCTGGCCCACCAATCGCCTTTGACAAAAAGGCCCGCTGGAGCTGTCCCTTTGGCTTGGTAGGGCAATCCAACCCAATTGCAAGGGCAATTGGCCCTTGGGTGGAAGTGCTCTTACATTACCGACAAATTTAAAAATGCGACCCATTATGGTCATCAATCGATTCTTGGAACCAAATGAAATAGCTATCAGGACTACTGACCATTTTTCTGATCACATCTTTAACATAGATCGAAAAGCAGCTGTAATTTACTTCTAGCATATATATATAGTTGTGTACTTACCAACAATAAAAAAGGTTGGATCAGGGGTGCAAACTTCTCTGTCATTTCTACCATCGTCATGGTACCCCTTGCGACAAGAACAAGTATAGTTCCCCTCTGTATTTTCACATGTCTGCTTGCCCTTATTGAGTTGTCTCTTTATGCCTTGAATTTTATTTTTGGTTTTGGTTATGATGGAGATAATTGTTGGTTCCTATAATTCGATTTTGCGGTGTTAGAATAATTAGAATTATGCGTATGACTTGGATTATAACAAAAAATTGATTTTGGTTTTCCTGATGTTAGGGATATGCCTTTGTATGTTCTTAAGATTCACTGTTTCTTGCATCAGTTTGTGATAATTTTTTAGCTCTTATGAATTGGTCTGATGTGCTTTAGATTTTATCTCTCATGTTCTTATTTGGGTGAGTTATTTATGTATTTCCCTATTTCAATATATGATCCACCAAATGGGCAAATTAGGTTTTTGAAGGATTTTAAAAGACTTTAAAATTCTGGGGTAGTCAATCAGGATTTTAAAAGACATTTTTAAAGTCCATGTAAATCCATGTGTAGTCAATTAGGATTTTAATGGACTTTAAACAAGTGTATACAAATCTATGTGTAATCAGAAAATTGTAGATTTGATGGGATTTCATTAAATTATGAATTTTGGTGGATTTTAGTAGATTCAAGATAGAAAATATATATGACAAAGGCTATGAATAATCTCACCCTTCCCCCAAAGATTTCATTGGATTCTTCTCCTCTCCCTACCCAACCTTAACGGCGACTATCCACGTCGGCCAACCATCACCTAACCCACACCCACTGCTCACCCCTCCTCCGAGCACCACCTCCGCTATTTGGCCAAAGATTTCACTGAATTCATCTCCGCACCCTCCCATCAATCTCGCCATCACTATGTGGCTGAGTTGCAAACAAGGGACATTCCAAGCGAGAAAGAACCATAAAAGCTACTTTTTTAATTGCATCAAACCCTACTGCTTATCTTTTCTAATAACATCAAACCCTACTGATAATGTTGAGCATTATCATCCCTTAACCTTTACCATAAATATATAAAAGCACACACAAATCTTGTTTGGGTTAATCGCATCAAACCCAATGGCATTTCTAATTGCATGTATCTCATGCTCTAATTGCCTAGCTGCTTTGGTATCCTAGCCTTCGCCGTCTCCACTTTATTTCTCTGCAACGCTTCCATTTTTTCTTTTATGTTTTGTTAGTTCAAAACAACATATGGATAAATGATAAGAAAATCTCTAAACAAAGTCCATTAGAATGCATCAATTAAGCAAAATCCATTAAAATCCTCAAAAATCCATATAAAAGTTGTAGGATTTTACAAATCTTATCAAATCTATTACTTTAAAAAGTCTTTTAAAACTCAAAAAATCTCAGGGGGTGTTAGTATAATTAACTCGCAGTTTTTGTTATGTAATTGTATGGATTCGGATTTTGCGTTGCAGTTTCTATTTTATTATAATTAAATTAATTAGTCACATTTAATACACGAATTTAGTATGATTTTTATACTATGCGTTGCAGTTTCTATTTTATTGTAATCAAATTAAACGTTTTCTTGTTCGCGTCAAAGCTTTAATTCCAACACTTGCAGACACATCTCAGTCCATTTGTTATTCCATGAAGGCTTCAATCTCAACACTTGCAGAATATGTTCACTCCTTCAATCTGAACATGCCCACTCTTTCAATCTAAATACTCTGTATGCGCACTACAAGAAATTAGAGCTTTTATGGCGTGCAGCTTATGGCGTGCAGACTATGCGTGCCATTAATGATAATTTTTTACGGCATGGTGACATAGCGCACCTTAACAGTAGTTTTTTTCATTCTTTTACGGTGTGCAAATGATGTACGTCGTTAAAAATATTGTATGCCGTTAAAAGTATAGCAATAAGGGCGCACTTAAACATATGCCCTGTATTCTCTTTGTTCCCTCCAAGGCCCGCTAGAATTTGAACAAAGTTCTAGCAATAAACGGAGCCTTTTTATATTTTTGGGCCTTTATTTCTACTTCTCTCAAATTCTAATTGCTGAACCATCACAGAGACAATTTTTCATCGCCTCTCATCGAAAGCCAAGTCCCGGAGATCATCGAGCCAGAGCTTCAGTGCGTTGCTCTCAGCAGTCAATTGCCTTTCCTCCGCGTCATTCAGCACCGCTCCAATTGCAGACAAGGTGGCACTCCATTTCTTCAGTTTTTGATCGACGCCTTTTACGAGTCCAAAGTACTTGAAGACCTCGCGATTTTCACCTCCATCAAGCTCTGGCTCGACTTCTACCCTCTCTCATCAGTCGCGATTTTCACCTCCACCAGCTCCTTAGTACAGTTACGTCGACACTATAGCCGCTGTCAATAGCCGCCGATCTTTGCTCTTCTCCATCAGCTTTTCACCGTCATCGACAACAATGGCGAGGCCTCGACCTCTGTGCTGGTAAATTGCAATTCCATAACAAATTAAGCTTTCATTCTTCAATTTCTCACTTCGATTTCTGATCAGAGGCCTCGACCTCTGATCTTCCGACTTCGATTTCGTTTTCAATTTTCGTTTCCGATTCCAGGGGTTTTCAATTGCGCACTTGGATTTTGGTCGATTTCGCAACTTCAGTTGTTGGATAAATTTGCATCTTACTCCATCTTCCCTCTGATTCAGGTATGTTAATTTACGGGTTTTCAATGTTTATTTGTTTCCATTTGGTTGTCTTTGATTGATATTTTGATTTGCAAGCACTTTAGGATTTAGGGTTTAGGATTACCCGTTCCCGTTCCATTTGCAATTAGGATTTCAATTTTCTTGTTTGATATGAATTTTTGCAATGTTTTATTCGATTGCCTAATTTTGTTGTTTGCCTTGATTTGTGGAATTTATAGTTTGAGGTTTTGTGGAATTTTGTTGTTTGATATGAAATTATTTTTCTATTTTTGTAAATTAAGGGTTCGATATATATAGTATTAGATGCAAAAGCTAAATTTTCTCTATACTGACAACAAGTTTGGTTGTCTAAGCACTAGTTAGAGAAGATTGACAAGAATAGGGAAAGGCTTGTTATCATGGACAAAGAATGGGTTCACCATTCAAGGTTAATCTCAAATCCATGAGCCTTTAAATTGTATTATATTATAATCTCAAATCCATGAGCCTTTAAATGTAGTTAGTTAAAATGAGTTTTTTTCCATTAGACTTTCTGAAGCCTATCGTGAAGGAGCACGAAAGTTTGTCCTAAAGGTTCAAGCAAGTAAAGAGAATTTAGAAAAGATCCAATGCCCTTGTAGCATTTGTTTAAACTTGAAGTACCACAATTTTTGTACAATATATGACCACTTGGTGATATATGGGATGGATCCTACGTATACTAGATGGGTGTTTCACGGGGAAAGTTCTAGTTCATCAGTACAAGATGAAGATGACGAAATTCGAGAGAAATATCAAATGTACAGAGATGCATATTTTCATGGGGAAAGTTCTAATACATCAGTGCAAGAGGAAGATGTAGAAATTCCAGAGACATATCGAATGTATAGAGATGCATATTTTCAAGATGAAGAAGTTGTGGAACCTACACATGAAAGAAGAGAGCCAGATTTGACAAAGTTAGTAGAGGAGGCAGAATTACCATTATATACAGGTTGTAGTGTCACAAAAATGTCTGCAACAGTATTGATATACAAGTACAAGGCCAGACATAGCTTAACTGACATTGCTTTTGATGAACTTCTTGGGATTTTTCGCCGTCTACTACCACATGATAGTATACTTCCAGATTCTCTGAACCTGACAAAGAAATTGCTCAAAGCATTTGATCTAGGCTATGAGAAGATACATGCTTGTGTTAACAATTGTTGTTTATTCAGAAAAGATCTACAAAATATGGAAACATGTCCAAAATGTGGTTTTTCGCGATGGAAAGTTAATGAACGCACCAAAGAGATTCATATAGGAGTCCCTGCAAAGGTGTTGAGGTACTTTCCAATTATACCAAGGTTTAGGAGAATGTTTAAGTCACTTGAGAAGGCAGAATTATTAAGATGGCATGATACTCACAAAAGTCAAGATGGGATGATGCGGCATCCAGTTGACTCATTGGCGTGGAATAGAATTGATAATAAATGGCCATCATTTGCTTCAGATCCACGTAACCTTAGGCTTGGCCTTTCATCTGATGGCATCAATCCTTTTAATGATCTTAAGAATAAACATAGTTGTTGGCCTGTAATTTTGGTTACATACAATCTTCCCCCATCTCTGTGTATGTCGAAGGAAAATTTAATGCTAACATTACTCATCCCGGGGCCAAACGAACCAGGAAATAATATAGATGTGTATTTGGAGCCACTTATAAAAGATTTGAAAGAGTTGTGGACTAATGGTGTATCTGTCTATGATGCATTTAGCAAGTCCACATTCAATTTGAAAGCTGTCTTGATGTGGACAATAAATGGTAACTTGTTATGTTTATCTTCTCTATAGGAGAAGTGTCAAAGATTCAAAGAGATGCGAGCGCAACAAATTTTGGTGCATAGAACAAGTCGTAAAGGATTTGCTCGCTTAGAAGATGAAATGGTAAGAATGACTTGTCTAATACATGAGGAATCTTATTAGATAAGTTTAGTAGGTAGTTTTGTTTTTTGTTTGTTTACTTTTGTCTGTTTATCTTGTCTAATATAAGCATTAGATGATCTATACTTTTAATTTTATAGCGTCAAGGAAGCGACAATCCTGAATCCATATCAAGGGCTGACGTTTGGATTCGTGGGTATGAAGCAAGGAAGAAGAAAAGGAATTACGATCAGGATGAAGAAGTTGAAGATCCATATATAGTGGTAAGTTGATATCATTTGGAGTCCATTTTGATTTGATTCAAATTATTTGGCCTGTTCTTCACGTTGTTATTATGCGTTTTTAGCAACAAGTGAAACAATATAGAGCAGAAGAAGGATCTTGTTCATATAAGTATGATGCTGTTGCAAAAGTGCTTGGTCCTGATCCACGAGGGCGAGTTAGAGCACAGGGATTTGGTGCAACCCCTTCAAATGTAGAAGGTCAAGAACATGTGCGTGATAGGGTTAATCATATTGAGAATCAGATAAAATTTCTTCTTGCACAACTTGAGAAAGAGGGGAAAATCACTGTAAGTCTTAAATTAAATTATGCCAACTATATTAGTTAGATCTTATTAAACTATATTTGTTTCATCTTATTAGTTTGATCTTATTGGCACAGCAAACAGAGAACACAAGTGTTCAATACTCTGTGAATGAAATGGGAAAATGCAAACAGAATGAGCATGCAAGTGTTCATCATTCAGTCAATGAGATGACACAAAGCAAACAAAATGGAAAGGCATGTGCTGAAACTTCTAGTCCAGAAAAGAAAAAGTGCAAGTTGCTAAATTGGCATGGAAAAAACGAAGTTGTTGCAGTTGGTGAAGTTGCATCAAAGGATCCGAATGCCTTGGTCCATCATGTGCCTGTCGGCCATGAGTGTTGGAAAGTTTTCGTGGAGGATGTGTTTGATGATGATTTGACACTATATCGGCCAACGCGAGAATCCTACACTCTTCGTGAGGCAATAGGATCTACAATTGCATGGCCGATCAAGTATATCAAATTGTATTAGTCAAGTATATCAAGGTAAACTCTTCTTACCCTTTATTTATTATGTTATGGTTGTCTTATGGTGTTATGGTTGTCTTATGGTGTGAACTTTTGTACGCCATAAAAGTTGTCACTTGGATTGAAATTAACAGCCACTTGTATAAACTTTAAACTTGTCACTTGGATTGAAATTAACAGCAATGTTGCTCTGTAATGCAGCAGCATGAGCAAACACACATTAACAAAGTGGAGCTCCATTTTGGATTTGGATTGTACTGCAACAAGGGAAAGACTGCACTATTTGAGTTGAAAGATGTAGAAAATTTATGTTAGCTTGTTTGCGTTCTTATGAACTTTTAACACTTCAAGTAGAGAATTTGTATTTGGATTAGAGTATGATAATTTCATTTACAGTTTCGTTTTAGTTGATTACTATGTTTTGTTTTTGTACATTTAACTGTCAAGTGTAACATATATTAACATGAAGCTTGGGACTACTAGAGAATTAATTAATTTTTTTTTCAAAATTAAATATCAAACATGGAGTTCAAAACATGCCTTAAATTAACTGTACATTTTATGGCGCTTAAAACATGCCTTAAATATAGTTTATAATTACGCTGGAATCTCTTTTATGGCACGCTTTTTATCATTTATGGCACCATTTTTGTTTATTCATGGCACGCCAATGTAAGCCGTGAATGAGAAATACCTTTTACGGCATGAGCTTTTATGGCATGCTCTTTGTGCGCCATAGAAGCCAATTAGGGCACACAATGAATGCCATAAAAGGCTTATTTTGGTGTAGTGGCGGCTATTCTCTTACTAAATACTCTGTTAGTGGCTTTCTCAAGTTTTTCGGATGTGAAGATCTTGGCTGTTTCACGAGTGGATCGTCGTTCTGAGAGTTGTTGTTGTAACATTAGTCCTCCATTTTTCCGAAAGAACTTCTCCTTCAGCTTGATGAGCGTCCATCTTCTGTAGCCCAAGTACAACCAAGAGCTGCCTATCAGCAAGGACGTGAGGGCCGCGCAAATTCCTACGGTGCCAAGAAAATTTAAACATCATTATGGACGTTTTATTGTTAGACAACAATTAGCCAAGTAAAGGCTACTATACCATTTTAGACGACCACTGGCTTTAAAAATCGAACAATGGATATCAAACCAACAATTACAATCATAGCGAGAAGAGTATTAATGCTATTTGTACTACTTTTAGCTAGTCATCATTCTAATCCCATTTATTGACCATCTTGCTGGTCACATCTCTAACAAGTGATTAAAATTAAGGTGAATAGCATTCCAAATAGTTGGCAATTAAAAACATACAAATACAGTAAATATATAGTACTTTTGTATCTCTTTTGTGCATACTTACCAATACTAATCTGAATAAAAGGTTTTTGATCAGCAGTACAACCATCTCCATCTCCGTGTACTATACCATCGTCATGGTACCCCTTGCGGCAATAACAGTTATAGCCTCCCTCTGTATTTTTGCATTCCTGTGACTGTGTGCAGTTATGGAGGTTTTTATCCTGACATTCATCAATGTCTGCAAAAATAAACAACATAAACCCATGTTCAGAAATTATTTAAGCAAATTTATAATGCATAAGATATGGACCCACAAGCTTAAGCTATTGGAATACTTACCATAGCAGCCATTTAGGTAGGGATTCCCTTGGTAACCTTTGTTGCACTTGCAGCGATACCCGAATCCATTCTCGACCTCAGACACCCCATTCTCGACATCGTAACAAGTTGTGTTCCCCTGACATGTGTAGTTCATCATCGCTTTATTTTTCTCAACTTCAAGGCATGTCTCGTTTCCAATTGACCAGTCAAGCACCACTGGAAGCTGTGCGTAATATAAATAATCCGACGACAGCATATCGGAGGAGAAGTTGAACTTGCCCTCTTGGACAACAAAGGCATAGCTGCAGGTGTTGAAATCCGACACATTTGTATGATTATAGAAACTGTTTGCACTTACATCAAAAGAAGTCATTCCTTGAGCAATTGTTGTCTGGCAACAACCGATACCAGAGCACGAGTAGTTGGAAATGTAGTCAATGTTTTCACATTCTGTAATGCACCCACCACCTGTGTAACTATATTCACCTTTGTAACCCGTGATGCGTGCATAGGTATCACAACCAACGGCTACAAACCTGTTGTCGGTGTCCGAAATGAAGAACTTGGACAGAGAGAGAGAATTGCTGAAGCCGCCCACCAGCAGCTCCCCTGATGGTGTGTAACACTCTGCGGCTGTACCCATCAGAATATCCAGCTTCCCATCAACGGATATGTTTGTGACCTCAATATCACTTTTTCTAAGAAATGGCTTTGGAGGGTAGTCTGTGTGGTTACAAGTAATGAGGAAATCCTCGTTGTAGTAACAATCCGGGGTTGTACCAAATGGATATGGGATGCTAACATTCCCACATTTGTCTTCACAACCCTGCTTGACTTCAACTTGACCGGGAGGAGGAAGAGAAGGAGCAGAAGGAGCAGAAGGAAGAGGTGGAGGGGTTAATTTTGTTGTTTGGGATAAAGTGGCTTCTGTTAATAGCACCTCTATTACTATTAGAAGGATGATCAGTTGCAGAAGCACTTTTTGTATGCTCATGGTCATGGCTTCTAAGTTTTTGTTGTTGGAAAAATGAGATGTTTTAGTCCTTTTATTGGTAGCTAGGAGCCTAGGAGGAAGATTTGGAGAGGGGAGACTTGTGAATTGATTGAGCAATCCTTGGAGAGACCTGCCATAGCTTAGATATGACGTGTTATTAATTCTTGCGTGGACATGGTTGCATATGTACCAAGCTGATCAACCAAAGGAATTTTCTGCTGAGCCGATGTAATGGATTTTATTATCGTGTTCAATGCGTTTTGAAGCATTCAAACTTAGCCACTTTTAAGACGGCACCATATGCATTCAAACTTAATACTAATTTGGACAGAGAGAGAGAGAGAGAGAGAGAGAGGATTCACAGTTTCAAAGTTTACGCAGCTGATGAATGCCTATAACAGATTAGACTGTTATATCAACTTCTAGAAGTCTAACCACGCCCACCTTCACAAAGTTAAGACGATCCATTATTGCTTGAGAACGAGCAGCTAAATCTTCAGTAAATTCCTGCATCACATAGCAGTGTGCGAGTGAGAGAGAGAGAGAGAGAGAGAGAGAACGCTAAGGTAGGTGATCCACAATTATGTATATGTTAAAAATGCTTTACCTGAAATCCAATATGCAACCTCTTTCCACCTTTGTGATAGGGTATGATAACAGGTCGCTTGCTGAGGTATTCTTTACACACAAGTGGTTCTATTCTGCATTTCAATATGAGAAAAGTTCTATCATGCGCTGTGCTCCTAGATCAACATGTACAATTAAACAAGAGAACACTAAAAGATAATACAAAAGATACGAGCGACAAACATAACGTTGTTTTATGTATATATAAGAACTTCCAGATGATATCATTAAATTTTTTGCGCTTTCGGCAAACTAAGTGGTCTCTATTCAATAAAAGGTATCATGCCATGCCTGTACGAACCACATCCCTAAGAGAAACGACATCTGGTAATGCTTCAACTTCAATTGGATTTCATATTAAATACTAGCATCACGAGAGCTGGATTGCAACAGACCTATATGCAACAGGATCAAAGGGGTGAAATATATTGAACATCTGCCGACAAGCTGGCATCTCCTCACTTATATTTTCCTCTTCCCAATATTCTTTCCCCTTTCCTGAAAATGAAATGATAGAGTATATTAAATTCAGATTTAGGTCTCAAATCAAAAGCAAACAAGCATATCTGAATTTACATCTCCTGGCAAATCTTAAATTTATTGAAGAGGGAAAGATTTACAAAGTGAATAAACAAATGCACAAAGCAATAAAACAACCTTTACAAGAGATCCATCAGAATCAAGGGTTAATGAACATGAATTTTCCTTGACAAATTGAAAAGCAGATAACAAGTTGTGCTTCATTTGAGGAACATGAAGGACATTGTTCAATTTAAAAGAAGTACGAGGAGTGTGTAACAAAGAGGAACCAATATGATGGATGGACAGACCTTTACCATCACCAATATAGACTTTATCTTCACCTTTGTAAGGAGATAGAGAAGAGATGTTGGAGATGTCATTTGTAATGTGCGAAGTGGCGCCAGAGTCAATGAGCCAGGAAGGAGGAGAGGGCTTCGATGTTTAATGTGCACACATTGCAGCAAGCTTTGCTGGAGGTATTTTACCAGAAATATCTGGATTCATGCGATCAAAACAATCTAGGGCCTCATGACTAGGATTTCCACAGATCTGGCAAGGCATACGAAAACCAGAAGGATAGGAACCACGAGAGTTGAAATTAAGACCCGATTGGAGCCATAAGTGTAGTTGCCTCGATTGTTGCCTTTATTGCCCCGATTGGTGGAAAAACGATTATGCCTGCCACGATTAGAATTATATTGAAAAGAGTTGTGAAGTGCTGGAGATTGAGCAGCAAATGCCTGTGGTGGTGGTGTAGGAAGAAGAGGCGGTGCAGTTTGGGCCGCAAGAGCATGAAACGGTTCAGTGGATGCAGAAGAGGCAAGTTTCTTCCTTCGAGTCATGGAAAGCTCCTTTGTGAGTAATAATCCATGTAATTCATCAAGAGAAGTAGAAGAGAGATGGAGCATGATAGAATCAATGAATGATTCAAACTCATCAAGAAGACCAGCCAGGGTAGCAGCAATAAGATCACGATCGGAGACCGAAGCACCGGCTGCAATGAGAGAATCAAAAATTTCCTTGACCTGTTGTAGATAATCAGCCATGGATTGAGAGCCTTTCTGAATACTCTGAAAGTCAAGAACGAAGGGCGATGAATATGTGCATCGAAACACCACCAACGCTGCTCAAGTTTGATCCACAAATCGAGGCAGTAGAGCCTGTGATGTGAACGGAATGACTTCTCGGAGAGTGTGGAATTGAACCAAATGGGGAAGATTAGTCCTTCTCGCCGAGATCTCAGCAGGATTGAGAGATCGATTGACAAAAAATGGCGCGGACAAGGCTCGGTTGTAGATGTCGGCCATGGATTGGAGGCCTTCAGGTCTCTGCACAGGAAGTCAAGAACGGCGTGAATATGTGCATCGAAACACCACCAAATTGCTCAAGTTTGATCCACAAATCGCGAGGCGATGAAACACCAACGGTGAACGGAATGACTTCCTGAGAGAGTGTGGGGGTAGACCAAATGAGAAGATTCCTGATCCTTCTCATACCAGATCTCGAAAGCAGGATTGAGAGATCGATCCGGTAAAAATGGCGCCGGACAAGGCTCAGATCCATCAACGAGTCCAAGAAGCTTGTAGCGACGAAGAATTGGGGCAAAAAGAGCACACCATGGCAGGTAATTCGAACGCTTGAGCTTGATCGGTACCATGCTACCAATGTTTTGAATCGTAAGAGAAGTAGATGCCTGAGACAAATTAGGGCTCGAAGATGAAGAATTGGGATTCTGAGAGGGATCAGCAGGTGACGCCATCAGAGATGCAGGGCGAAGAACAATAGCAGGTAATTGCTTACAGATTGGAGATCAACTCAGAGATCGGAGATTAGATCTCAGCGGAAGGGACAAGGATCGAAGAGTGCCGTAAAGCGGTGGCGATGGATACCATGAAAGAACCTAAGAAAACAGAGGAATGGTTTACTGAATAATCCTCTTCTCATTTATTCACTTACTCTTTACAATTACATTTGAGGTATATATATAGCTAAGGCTATGCACAAAACTTTCTCTAACAACCTATAACAAATATAACAATTTAGACAACTTTATACAGCTGTAACAAGAATAATAAGATGCCTATACTAAATTGAATGTCATGACTTGGCATCTTTATCTTTAGCAAGAACCTCTTCATTTTCTGTACAGGTTATATATATGAACGCATAAGAGCTCCTTTTATACACTGAAAGCAAAAATTAAATGAAAAATGAACAATAAAATCCACATATCATAGAGCACCTTGATGCAATCCTGGACTATGATCTCTATCACCACATTTGGCTTCCAATTCTGATATTTTGGACTTGAGTGAATCAATCTGGAAAATAGAGCTTTCATTGAATATATGCATTTTATATAAATGGTGCCAACAAAAGGCTAGGCAGAATAACCTATCCAATTATATATTCTCACCTCTTCCCTCAGCAATTCGACTACTTTCTCTTTATTGCTCGCTTCTTCGCATACTTTTTGAACCACATCATTAGCACCACCAACCGGGACTCCACAGTTTATGCTTTTGGTTTCATCCAACCCATCACATTTAAGCATGTCATTTAATTCGCAAACTGATTCATTGACATATCTATCACCATGTGGTTGTTTCGAGTCCATAGACCTTGCAACAAACTCATTAAAATCTGATGTGTTGCGACCAACAACATTCGAGGCATCTTCGGCATTTCCATCCTCATGTATCAAAAGAGTTGGTTGTGCACTCATATTGCCGTCATGAATTGAACCCATCGTGCGATCAGTTTTATTGTTTACAAATGCAATTGCATCTCCCAAATTAGTTGGAGTGTCGTACGTAGATTGATTGTCCATATCAAGAGAAGATTCTCCATCTCTAGCATGTTTTTTCAACATCCAATCCATTGGAAATGGGGAGGACAAATTCTCCTGATGACAAAGGATATCATAGGAGAGCACACTTCCCAAAGAATGACCATATGTGGAAACCTATACGGATGTGAGATGAAAGCACTCAATTTAAATACAATCTTATATAGACAAAGCGTGACTAAAGAAAGCATGAGCCGCGCGTGGGAGCGCGTGGGGTACTATTTTCGACTTCCATCGACACGAGGCGACTTGTGACCTTTATACTACGTATGGTATTTTTCGAAGTGTTTCGGACCTCTGTATTGAGCAAACAAGGGATAAGTGTTGTTAATTAGTTTAATTAGTGACCTTTATGAGTTTAATCATTATTATAGTGACATCTCATATAGGTGCGACTTATCCAGAGGACTATCGGGGCTACCCAGGACAGAGGGGCTACGACCCCACTACTTACAGGTGAGTGAGTGGGTCTTTGTTTTGATAATATATTATTACGTATGGTTTTCACTACTTTCTTTAAATTATTAGCATGACTTATATAATATGTGATTGTTGGAGGTAGAACATCCGTATTATATTTGCTATAAATTTTCTTATATTGTTGCTCATCAGTAGATGTAGAACACCCAGGCATCAGTACTCAATCCTAGGGCCAGGACTAGCCTTGACATTTGGAGGTTCACACCCAGAACCGCTAAGCAACTTTGGATCCATTGTAGGTACTAGCCTGTTCTAGGTTGCACTAGGCAACTGGAACTTGTGTGTGAGGCGCTTTGCGCACAACGATTAGCGTTAGACTCACATCATCGTAGTACACAGCGTATTCTTATATACCTAGCTTGTCCTAGTAGCTTATCTACTTGGACTTGTGTGTTTACATATGGATGAGTATTCAGTCTAATTTTCGGGGAGTACCCATGCTTTGACCATTCAGTCTTGTTTTCGAGCAGTCCAGTGTGGTTTTACCACTGATTTTCGGGGAGTACCCGTATTACTATTTTTATAGTATTTTGAGGATCATACCAGGGAGTATGACGTATTTTCAAAAATCATATATGTTTTCCAGCGAGGGGATAATATGCTCTTGAAAACAAAGGTTTTATCAAACTCTCTTGAAAACAAAGGTCAGTTTCAGCAGCCATCATATGGCAGCGCTGTTCATTGCCAAGGTGATGTGTCTCAGTACTCTAGAGATGCTTACCAGTTCCATATGGGTGTTGTTCATTTCCACTGTGTTCCTATCAGTATTATCTCCGATCGTGACCCTAAATTCACTTCGAAGTTTTGGAAAGCTTTCCAGAAAGCTTTGAGTTCGAGATTACTGTTTAGCACTGCTTATCATCCTCAGACGGACGGACAATCGGAGAGAACTATCCAGACCCAGAGAACATGCTGAGGTCTTCAGTGCTACAGTTCGAAGATAAGTGGCATGATAATCTTTCTTTGGTAAAGTTTGTCTACAACAACAGCTTTAATTCGAGTATCAGCATGTCTCCATTCGAGGCGTTGTATGGTAAGCCTTGCCGAACTCCCTTGTGTTGGTCGGAAGTCGATGAGCGAGCTCTTGTTGGTCCTAAGATCGTGAGGAGACGACTCAGAATAACCAGGTGATCAAGGGAAACCTGAAAGGTGCCCAGGATCGACAAAGTATTGCCAACCGTCACTTAACCGACCGAGTCTATGCAGTTGGTGACATGGTGTTCTTGAAGCTATCGCCATGGAGAGCTGAGTCCTCGTTACATCGGTCTGTATGTAATCACTGAACGGATTGGTGAGGTTGCTTATCGACTCGAGTTACCTCCGAGCTGTCAAGGGTGCACAATGTTTTTCATGTGTCCATGCTCCGACATTATGTATCCGACCCATCTCATGTCATTCATCCTCAGCCGTTGGAGATCAACCATGACCTAACGTATGACGAGTTACCGGTGACCATCCAAGACTGGAAAGACAAAATTCTACGGAACAAGACGATTCAATTAGTGAAGGTTCTCTGGAGAAACCACTATGTGAAAGAGGCAACCTGGGAGATAGAATAGCGCATGAGAGCTAGCTACTCCTACTTGTTTTTCGCTTCTATTTAATTGTAATTTGAATTTCGGGGACAAAATTTTATTAAGGCGGGTTGTAACATCCTGTAAAAATTTTGTTATAAAATAAATCCCGAGGGGATATTTTGGACACGTGCGTGTTATTTTGTACACGGGGCTGTGTAATTTTATCTGTCTTGGTGGGTGCACAGTGCTCCCAAAACCAAAATATCTCTCTTTCTCCCATTTCTCTCCTCCCTCTCCCCGTCACTTTCACTTTTTCTCTTTTTCTCTCTCACTAAAACCGACGGTGCACAGTGCACGTCGTTTCAAAACCTGACTAACCGAGGCAATCCAAAAGCACCACCTTCTTCGTCTTGACACCCTGAACTCAACGGTGCTAACCGTTTGTCCAAACTCCCATCCGTTTGACGGAAATTGCACACGAAAGAACCGAACCTTCTCGGTGATTTTCTCTCCATTCTTGACCTAGGTGAGGTTTTTAACTACTACCATTGGATTCCTTTCATTGAGTAAATGGATTTTCATATGTCATTTGCTTGATTTGGTCGAGTTTTGACATAGATTGAACAACTACAGTAGCCGTAGTCTTTCAGGGGAAATATAGGCCATTCTCGAGCTTTTTTGGCCAAACCAAAGGTATACCGTCATTCTACTCATCTTTAGCTTTATTTGACATAAAGAACGTGAAATTTGGCCAAGAAATGAAGAAGTTATGAATGTTTGAAAATTTTCCAAAAATCGGCCACTTTTCCGGCAAGTGCAGACGGCAGCAGCCGGCATCGGACAGCGGAGATCGGTTCATACCAACCTGAACCCGGTCCAAACCGGGTTGTGATGTCAGCAAACTGGTTCAAACCTAATCCAGACCGAGAATATTCTCAGGTATATTTCCTTAACGTCATTAGAAATATTCCGTTAGATTTAACTGAGATACCTGAATCTTTCGTTAAATCTAACGGCGTCAACTGATGCTGTTAGTTTGACTGTCAGTCCGACCCAGCGCTTGAGCCGCTCGTGGGGCCGGGCGTGAGCCGCGCGTGGGGCACTATTTTCTACTTCCGTCGACACGAGGCGACTCGTGACGGCATGTACTACCTAGGGGCAGTACGTATGGTATTTTAAGAGTGTTTTGGACCTCCGTATTGAGCAAACAAGGGATAAGTGTCGTTAATTTGTAACCTTTATGAGTTTAATCATTATTATAGTGATATCTCATATAGGTGAGACTTATCCAGAGGATTACCGGGCTTACCCAAGACAAGGGGGCTACGACTCGGCTACTTACAGGTGAGTGAGTAGGTCTTTGTTTTGATAATATATAATTACGTATGGTTTCACTGCTTTCTTTAAATTGTTAGAACGACTTATATAATATGTGATTGTTGGAGCTAAAACATCTGTATTATATTTACCATACATTTTCTTATATGGTTGCTCATCAGTAGATGTAAAACACCCACCCAAGTATCAGTACTCAGTCTTAGGGTCAGGACTAATCTTGACGTTTGGAGGTTCACACCCAGTACCACTACGCAACTTTGGATCCATTGTAGGTACTAGCCTGTTCTAGGTTGCCCTAGGCAACTCGAACTTGTGTGTGAGGCTCTTTGCGCACAACAATTAGCATTAGCCTCGAGTCATTGTAGTACTCAGCGTATTCTTATATACCTAGCCTATCCTAGTAACTTATCTACTTGGACTTGTGTGTTTACATATAGATGAGTATTCAGTCTGATTTTCGGGGAGTACTCATGCTTTGAGCATTCAGTCTTGTTTTCAAGCAGTCTAGTGTGGTTTTACCACTGATTTTCGAGGAGTGTCCGTCTTACTATTTTTATAGTATTTTGAGGACCATACCGGGGAGTATGATGTATTTTCAAAAACTATACATGTTTTCCAGGGAGGGGATAGTATGCTCTTGAAAACAAAGGTTTTATCAAACTTTACTTTTTGACTCACTCACCTTTTATGTTTTGCGCCCCTCCAGGACTTAGTGACGGGCTTGAGTACCAATGAGACGAGAGCTTTCTTCGGCTGTGGTTGGTGGTTCTGACAGCTTTTCCAAACTTTGTAGGGTTTGTTCCTACTTTTAGTTTAATTTATGTTTATCCATCCTAACGAGGATGTGAATATTTTTATTCTCTGCACTATTTACTATGCTCTAACTGTTATGCACCTGTAATAATGAGTTTTACCCATCACCGCACCGTTTCCTCTATTTGACCTGTCTATTTATAGGGAAAAACCCTAGCAGGTAGCTGGGAGGGGAGGCTGCAGAGCATACTAGGCAGTCTTTGATGATGCAGGCCAGTCTCCCTAGTCCTGCCAGCTAGTAATTCTGAAGGTCCATGTTGGTAAGGGAGCATATGCAATGGACACTCAAGGGGAGACTCCAGAGGATCGGTGCCCGGCTACCATTGCCTGATGGCAGGACGTATTATGGGCGGCCTGGAGAGCCCATGGTCCGTTAGTGGCATAAAAGCCCATTACCTTAGGGCAGACTACGTCTTATTCCCTTTAGGTAATTTTGTGATCTACTCACGACGTCAAGAATAAAACCGTCATATTGAGCATATTTTCCACATGTCCTTCTCCTATTGAATGTAGTTAATTTATATCTCCACAATACTTGTTCTTGCGTGAACTACCACAGTGATGGTTGACACTTGAAAGGACAGAGAAGGTTGCACCCATGATCCGATCTTTTTTTGTTCCGGTTATTGTTGGTAAATACTATGAATATATATTAATGTGCTTAGAAGTGATTTACTGCTCACTACACCAAAAATGAGTATTTAAAGCGCTTTTCTATAAATTAGAGATGTTAATTAGTGTAGTCCAAATAGCAATATGTAAGTTGCTTCAGTTGATTCTAACAATCTATTGATGATGACCGTGATGGTTGGAGTTTAAATATGTCGGTAATATAGGAATCGACGTAGGTTTCGTATCCTTCAGCTTCATGAGCTTCCATATTTTGTAGCCCAACCAAGAGCTGCTTACGTTGATTCTTACATTATCGACAAATTTAAAAATGCGACCCATTATGGTCATCAATCGATTCTTAGAACCAAATGAAGTTGAGTACAAATTTCTATCAGGACTATTGACCATTTTTCTGATCACATCTTTAACATAGCAAAACAGCTGTAATTTACTTCTTGCATAGTTGTGTACTTACCAACAATAAGAAAGGTTGGATCAGGGGTGCAAACTTCTGTGTCTTTTCTACCATCGCCAAGGTACCCCTTGCGGCAAGAACAAGTATAGTTCCCCTCTGTATTTTCACATGTCAGCTTGCCCTTATTGAGTTGTCTCTTTATGCTTTGAATTTTATTTTTGGTTTTGATGATGATGGAGATAATTAATTGTTGGTGTTCGTATAATTCGATTTTCCGGTGTTAGAATAGTTAGAACTATGCATATGACTTGGGTTATAACAAAAAATTGATTTTGGTTTTCCTGATGTTGGGGATATGCCTTTGGATGTTCTTAAGATTCACTGTTTCTTGCATCAGTTTGTGATAATTTTTTAGCTCTTATGAATTGGTCTGATGTGCTTTAGATTTTATCTCTCATGTTCTTATTTGGGTGAATATTTATGTATTTCCTTATTTCAATATATGATCAATCAAAGGGGTTAATTACACTAACCCTCCTTGAGGTTTTTTAAGTTTTCACAAAACTCCCTCAGGTTTGAAACATTACACTAACACCCTTTAAAGTTTTAATTCACTTTCACAAATATCCCTTTAGCTGAAAATCTGTCTATAAAAGAACAAATTTACCCTTATAACTAATTACTTAACAAAATAAAAAACTTTTATAAATAAATAAGAAAAATCAAATTAAACATTAAAATAACAAAAAGAATGATAAATTCCACATCTTCTAATCCTCGATCTTCTTTTTCCTTGTACTTTGATTTCCATTGGAATCAAACACCGAACTTCTGTTAGTTTTTTCACTACTGCCACTATCATGCACTAGACCCACAAACCCTTTCCCCTCATTTCTAGCAAACCCCTCTCGATCTTCATTTTGGTTGAACAATCCCAAAACTTTGAACAAAAGAGATGACAATGTTGACTAGAAGATTTATTAGAAAGTACGAAATTAAGATAAATAGAGCGAAAAAGATGGTGATATCAATGAGAAAATTTCATAACGAAAGAGATGGCGATGTCGTTAACGGCATTGCAAAACACGGACGGATGCGGTAGCAGAGAACTAGCGGTGCTCTCCAGCTTTGTGAATAAAATTGATTCTTTTTCATCTTCTTCTAGTCCGTTTAATCTCTCAGTACAACTTAAAGCTATTGGACAATATCTTATTTGTTCTCTTAGAATAATTCATATAATTGAAAATCGAACATTTGTTTGTGCCGTTGAAGGTAAAGAAAACACATTTAGAAATGATGGAGGGATTCTATCAATTTTTCATTTTTTTTCTTTAATGTTTAATGTGATTTTTTTTTTTTTTTTATAAAAGTTTTTTATTTGTTCAGTATTTAATTATAAGGGTAAATTTGTCCTTTTATAGACATATTTTCACCCAAAGTGGTATTTGTGAAAGTGAATTTAAACCTCAAGGGGTGTTAGTGTAATATTTCAAAGTTGAGGGAGTTTTGTAAAAACTCAAAAAATGTTAGAGGGTGTTAGTGTAATTAACCCGCAGTTTCTGTTATGCAATTCTATGGATTCGGATTTTGCGTTGTAGTTTCTATTTTATTATTATCAAATTAATTAGTCACATCTAATACTCGAATTTAGTATGATTTTTATACTATGCATTGCAATTTCTATTTTATTGTAATCAAATTAGCCAACGTTTTCTTGTTCGCGTCAAAGCTTTAATTCCAACACTTGCAGACACATCTCAGTCCATTTGTTATTCCATGAAAGCTCCAATCTCAACACTTGCAGAATATGCCTACTCCTTCAATCTGAACCTATGAACGGATACTTTAGTTTGGTCACGTATTCCGTATCCGATATTTCATCGGATACGATACTTATCGGATACTTCTGAATACTCACCGGATACAAGTATTCGGTTTTTAGGATGTCGTTGCACTTTCAAATAAGAAATTAAAAGGAGGGAAAATTAATAGGAAACAAAAATTTAGTTTAAAGTTGATGAGTACAAACAATGAATATAATTCTTACACTTGAATTTGGATATTAAAAATGTTTTAAATTATATATTTTATTGGCGTATCCATGGCGTATCGTATCCTAGTTTTTTGAGATGTTACGTATCACAGTATCATGTAGTATCGTATCACCGTATCCATATACGTATCCATTCTTCATAGATTTGAACATGCCCACTCTTTCAATCTAAATACTGTATATGCGGCTATTCTCTTACTAATTTGTCCAGATAGTCAGTCAAAAACCCACAAACCCATATGGGTTAATAAAATTCGTACAAGAAATTAGGAATTACGGAGATGTATTGGAATATGACAACATTGAATAGTATAATAACTACAAGTGTGGACACGAAGAAGAGAAAAGGAGGAAAACACATTGGAATAATATGCCAACATTGAATAGTATAAGAGCTTGGAATCATGGATGAACGACAAAAGGAGAGGGAAAAAAAACAAAGACGAAGTGCAGCCCAAGAGATGATAGGACTGGGGAAGAAGACTTGGATCGATGTGAAGCCGAGGAAGAGGTCCAAAACAAAAATTAGCTATGACTATTTAGTAAAATTTTTATTGATTTATAGCTAAATAACCTTAAATTTTCATTAGTTAATTCTTGGTGCTCGTTCAAGAGTAACCCTGGTGCTACATAAAATTTTAATTTTAATTTTGAATTGCCACCTCCTTCATAAGAATCGAAACTAATAGTTTCATTGATATTCCACCCAGCAAGTGCTGTTCGCGAAGCCTTTTGCGGGAGTGCAGGCTCGGAATATATCGAGTCGGCCCGGTCGCTGGTCCCGAACCTTTCTATTTGGCGACTGATCCAACAGGCTCAGCTCCTATCCCTTCAGAGGGATGCTCGCGAGGCCTTGTGTTGTTTTTGATATTTGTCAGGCGTGCCACTATTGGCTCTGCCAATAGAAAGATGTAATGTTTATTAGATACTTGCGCCACAAGTAATATGACTTCCGTTCATCGGATTGGCGTCTTATATATAGATATATATATATGAACTGTTAGGTTCGTTATTTGCCTTGCTCGTTAAGGACTTTTATTCTCTCTTGATGTTATACCAGAGATAGTTTGAGATGAGATTTTGGTATAACTTGTTATAGCCAAGAACCTCCCACGCTCAAACGTACATAAAAGTAAAGACAGTTAAGTAAAAGCTGAATGTAAAGACTGAATGTAAAGAGCTGAATATAAAGACTGAATGTAAAGACTGAATATAAAGACTTTTAATTGAAGGCAGTTAATCAGAACTGAATGTAAAAGACATCAAATGAAGGTAAGATCAATTTTATTACATTTCATGTTCATCAAAGCCTGAGTAATAGCCTGTCGGGATGGGTATAGTTCCATCGGGATGGTCTATCAAGTCTATCGGGAATGGTTTAGGATACTGGTTCCTAAGGAAAACAAATCAAAGACCCTCTGGTCCAAGATTCTAATCGATACTATCGCCAAGTTGGTCTGATAGCAGAGCTAAACACTACTCCGCGTGGGGAGTTTTGGATGTATGATCCTGGGTGACTGGTCTTTGAACTTCTCAGAGTCGCGATCTACACAAGTAGTGCGAACGAGAGTAACAGATAAAGATAAAGATCTAGTATCTGTGAAAGAGCTTGAGGGGTTTCCTCAGAGGTTTCTTCCTGTGGGTTTGAACGTGTGAGTTCTGTTTTTGTTTGGTTTGAGTGTCCATATTTCTGGATTTTCCCCTTGTTTATATAGGCCAGTAAGGGGTCCACGTCATTGCCGGTACTGCCCTCTGTTGGGAAGGAGAAGATCACTTGGTCTGATCAGCCTACTCCCACTGAGAAAGAGTTCTTTATTCGTAGTCTATTTCCCTCCAATTTGCCCAGTGATCTGCATTAAATGCTGTTCAGACTCCTTTCTGTCTTGTTTTACTAGTTTGGGTTGGGCCTTTGGGTCAGGCCCAATCCAATACTCAGTTATAAGTCATGGCTCAAAGTTCATATGGACAGCTGGATGCCCTACGTGGCTGCTGTCGCTTCAATTGGCCATCGTCATCTGGACTTAGTCATCCTCTGAATGCCTTTTCCCATGCCGCCAATATCTTTGCATTGAATGTTCTTTATCGGGGTAGGCACAGGCACTTGATTACTCTATCAGGAGTAGATATTTCCTTTTCCCCTTCAGTTTTCTTCGGCCTTGGGCTGGGCCTTTCACTTTAGGCTCAGCCCATTAATTTGTAATCCTAATTAAGCCCGACAAATCCAACGGGTATTTTTCAATGTAAACAGTTGCCCCCTTAAACTTATTGAAGCCGTTTGTATTCTCGGCTTTAGTCAAGTTTAACTCCTCGAGAACTCTGTTTTCAGATTTCGAATCTGTGATCTTTATCCAAATCTTGGGAATGACCATCAATTAAAGGCGCCATGACTGGCTTTGGTCAAATCCAAAATCCCTTGGTAATCCCCCATATCTTCGGGACTCTTCAGAATACCCTCTATTTATACTTGCACCTTCTGAGTTATAGGACCAACAACACCATTCTTGGCATCCTCTAGTATCCAGAAATCTTTTCTTCTTCCCATCCTTCATCCTTGGTGATGAAAGAGAATCATCCATCCAGTATGTCATTAGTCTTGCACAATCCCTACAAAAATGAGAACATGCCCTCAAGGCTTGTTCCAATTTTTGAATGGTTTTCATATCCTAACACACCCTTGTTACCAATGATTGGTTTACTAATGGGGATTCTACCATGCCCCGTCCTTGCCATAAGTCTGGAGTTTGTGCGTAATCTCTTGGGGATCCAGTGGAAACTCCTCTCGGATCCCCTCACCGATCTCTCCCCTGGCTTCCCCTCCTGCCTCATCTCGTTTTCCTTGATCTCAGGAACGAGGTGAGTAGGAGTGGGATTCTCCAGTATTCCAGCCCTTCCGCTTCAATTCCTCTGTCTGGCGGGAAGGAGGGTGGTGCAGCAGCAGTACTGGAAACAGAACATCCCCAGTCTGCTGCCTAACTTTACCCTCTCCTACACTCCCCAGAGTTGTGAGAGCGAGATAGCATCCAGCAGATGAAGACAATGCAGTCGGAAAAGGAGCCATCTATGGCAGACCATAATTGCTAAGGATTTCCTTGGTATTTTCTACTTAGAGTTAGAATTAGGGTTGAATGTCTGTAATCCGAATTTTCTTTTTGTAACTTTTGTTTCTGGTTTGTACGAACAATTTTTATCCTATAATAAAACAAGTTTTATTTCTAACCTATTTGTTCGAACAAGAACTCCAAAAGCAAAAACTACTTAACTTACTAACTCGTCGATTTCAGACTTACATTCCTAACTCAAGCCATCGGATTGGAAAAATACCAGATCTACCCTTTTTTAACTTACACTAGCCGTTTTAAGGTCGGCTAGCCTAAATTAAAACTGTTCGCACTTTTCTCGGACTTCGTGCATTTATGTCAAGCGCCATTTCTTGGTGCACTAACATTGATTAAATACGAAAACGTTTCTACTACCCATGATTTCCGAGAACCATAACGGGGACCCACAACTGCCCTTACTGTGCACAGTACAAATTGCACCCCCTTTTCCATTTCTGGACATTCATTTCCTTTTTAACTCAGAAGATATCAAATCCCAGTAACCAAGCCAAACTCTTTCCTTCAAAAACCCACTTTCCTCTCGAATTTTACTCACTCGAAAATTCAACCATGGCCCCTTCTAAGGAACCCCAGTACGTTACCGGTGAACGCCTAGCCGATCTCAAACAGAAATGGGTGGCGGCCCTTCAGGCCTGCCCCCTAAACACTTATACACGATCTGTTCTCGTTCCCTTTCACGATGCTTACACCATCGGCCCCTGCTGGTTGTCTTGCAGTGTTCCTCCAGCCATCGATCGGGTTGATATGAAGCCCTGGACGTGCCCCCATTCGTTTATGCGTCCCTTGGAGAAAACCTCCTGGAAAATGGTAGAAAGGGGTTTCCCATCCCCTTATGTGCACGGAGCTGAATCCGACCGACGGAATATGGGCCTCACATGGTCTGACTGGGTCGACAAGTTGGCACTGCGCTTCGGAGAGCAGTGGCGCAGCAATGGCATCTACTACTTGATTCAGATGACCAAGATTCCCCAGGAAGCCGATCTCGGCTTAGTTTTCTCCGCTGCCATGTATTGGAACACCACCACCAACACCTTTGATTTTAGGTGTGGCCCGATGTCTCCCACAGTCTTGGACATGGCCCAATTGTTTGGCCTTCGTCCATCGGGAAGGGTGGTGGATGTCACCGGAGATTGGAGCGATACATTCATCCAGACCGCCCAAGCCAAGGAAGCAACCCGATCGCAGCTATTCAAGGTTGAACCCGAAGCCAACTTCAGCGACCATACTGCCTTTGGCAATTATCCGAGATATTACGCTGATCGGTTTGCTCTAGACCCTGCTCGGGAACATGTCCATTTCCTGGTCTATTTCCTGAGCAGGTTTCTTATTCCAAACGCATCAAAATGCGTTAAGTCGGAGTGGTTCCCTTTGGCATCTGCTCTCCACTCCTTCAATGATCTGGCCAGGGGTCCTTTTGTCTTGGCTCATATCTACCATATGATGCACAAGATGACCTGCCCTAAGCCTTTGTTTTTGAATTTTAACGGGCCCACCTGGATGCTGCAGATATGGCTCCAGTGGTACTTCCCCGAGCTTAGGGCTCCAGACATTAGCTTCAGGGATGACATTATCCCTGCACTCGAACTGAAAGCTTCTGCAGCGATGAATCTCCCAACCGCCGTTTATATGTTCTATTTTGGCGAGTGCAGGACGAGGATAACAAACGAGTGGGGGGGTATCTACCACCAGGACCTATCCTTGGTTTGCAGACAGATCCTTCCTTGAAGGATTAGGAGCCGACCCTACCTTCGCCCGTCATTTCTTTAGCTGCATTTACCCCAGAGACCTTTCCTGGGGAGTGGGTCGTGCATCCCGACACACCCACGGAGTGGAGGCCTACCATTCCAACTTCCTCTGCTGGCAGTTTGGTTTACTTCAAACCATTCCAGGACCACTGTACGATAGCTTAAATGGGGCAACCTCCTTCCAAGTCAAGAAGCCATCTGATGCCCAATTAGTTGGAGCGAGGAAGAACCTGTTCATAGTTCAAAAGGCTTGGGTCAAACCCGATACCTTCAACGTTCAATGCACCTAAGCCTTTAACACTTGGTGGGAAGCTCAATTCGCAGAAAGGTTTCCCGAACATCCCCTCCAAGCCAACCGTCGCCTTTTTCAACATTTTGACATCGGGGGTGAGATGAGCGCTGACTACCAGAGGAAGTTAACTCGGGGGTTGATCATCAAGAACCGGAAGGTTCTTATTGGTAAGTTCTTGACTTCATCCATGATCAAATTAGTTTCATCCCGTTATCGGGATGACCCTTTTCCTTGTCAACTAACCATCTTCTTTCTTATTTTCAGTTGGAATTCCTCCTTATGATAACAATAACACCGAAAATCTCTTTGGTGATGATGATGGGGAGGAAGTTCAACAAGTGGTCCTGCCCCCCCGTTGGCCCATCCCGACCTTCTAGAAAGGGTAAAGAAAGGATTGGGGAAGCAAGGACTAAGAGCCGTGAAGACCGGCCCTCGGCCCCAATCCGACAAAACATCCAGCAGGAACCCGAGGTCCTGTCTTCAACTCCTCCTCCTGCTCCTGCAAGTCCAATTGCCGAAGCAACTGTGGCATCTCCTCCCTCCAGTAAGTCTTTCCTCTTTAAACAAACCATCAATGGTTTCCTTAGTTTTTTTTTTTTATTAACTTTTTGATCTTGCCTTTACAGATAGGCCAT
>JAEHOF010000274.1:0-20637 GCA_018257905.1 Gillenia trifoliata | reverse complement strand
GGGAAGATGATCGATTTGAATGACAAAAGTCATGAGTGGAAAGAAGTGTCGACTTCAGAAGTACGAAAAGTTCTTCAATCGTTCGAAGAGAATTGAGTCACGACAAAACAACACCGTCGTAAAGACTCCACACAATTGATCAACATCACGAAGATGAAAATCGTCCTAATTACGGAAAAGTAGTGGTCACGAATTGTTCGAGAAAAGTCGACCCGACAGATTCGGTTTACGATCATCGAAGAGTCATTGCAGTCGTCACGTGCGGAAAGTATCGTACAAGGAATTCACAGTGGTAATTTTCCATTTCCGGATGAAAATGGAAAGTGATTGGAATAAATGGGAGGAAAACGTCTCCAAGTCTTCATCTGCTAACAATTGAAGTACGCGCCGACGTACTCAGCGATCGCCGCCTACAGCTACAAGAAGTTGAAAGGCACGTCCAGTCAAACAATGTTAGTTGTTCGACTGTCACCCGTAGGTTGAAATCGTCGGTTAAGGTGTTGAACACCGTCAGTGAAAAGAATTTGTGAAACCAAGTCTCACGAATTACGTCCACAAGAATTGTCGGACACGAAAACAAGTTCTGCCAACAAATACGCTTAACGTCGTCCCCAAGGGAAAGTATTTGATGTAAAATCATCCGTCGTGTCAAACTGACACCACACCGAAAAGTACGAAAAACGATAACTGAATCAGTTTCCCAATTCAGTGCGATTTCAACGTAAGTTGGTAAAGAAAACGTCCAAAAACTATGCGTACCCGAAAAACGCGACAAAACCGTTAAGTCGGGAAAACTACCAAAAACTGCACATTAGTGACGTCGAGGTGGTATGACACAAGAAGAACTTAGAATTAAACCAGAGAGAAACAATACACCAAAAGTGTAGAGTTCGGAGAATTTCTCAATTCCAAGAGTAGAATTTGAGAACACAAAGTTCGAGAATGAACTTGGCAGGTAGTAGAATACCAAAGAAATAGCCAAGATTCAGGAATTGGAGTCTGATACCCAACCAACGGGTACAGAGTACGGAGGGAAGAGCATAGGTTAGTAGTAACTGCGCTCTGATACCAATCTGACACATCCCGACCCGGATGTACACGTGGACACCCAAAAGTCGGATGTGCTGGCCGACACCACGTAGGGTGACGAAAGCCAATTTGAATAAATAAAGAATATTTGAAGAATTAATGAATGAATACAGATATCGCACGAATACAAAATACTGAGAATTTACAAATAAAGAGAATTCAGAACAACTTCATACCACCGGGTCTCGATGTCGATAGCTCCAAACCGCTAAACCTGGAGGGGCGCAAAACAAAAGGGTGAGTGGGCCATAACTAATTATTTCTGTGAAAACCTTTCCTTTTTGAAAATACTAACCCCTCGCCGTAAAACACGTAATAAGTTTCGTGAAAATCTTTCTTGAAAACATAATATAGTAATAGATAGAAAACAAGGTAAGTACGGAAATATACTTACCGTCCGAGACGGGCAGAAAGCCACCGTTCGGCATAATTTAACAAAAGTTCAGAAAATAGAGTTATACGGGAAAACTGTAATTCAAATAAATGTATCCGTGGCATCAGTGAAAATCAGAGATAATTCACAATCCAACTACAAGATAAATGCTCGGTTAGGCAAGGCAGACACACGAGTTCATACAGATATATTCTGTCATGAACAGGCTGGGTGTATAATAAAGTTACGCTCATGTACTACGATCACGTGAAGCTGGCGCTAATCGCATCACAACGAGTTCGGGCGCCCATGCGACCTCGAACAGGCTGGCACCTTACTATGGATCCATAGTGAGCGTATCGGTGCGGGTGTGAACAATCACGTGAAGGCTGGTCCTGGCCCGGGACAGTACAATAAACACCGTGTAAGCCTCCCAAGTTGAGCGTATAAAAAAAAAACATGCCACGGAGTAGTCTTAAATAAAACGGTACGAGGTAAATTCCCTTTTTGGGATAACCTTTAAACTACCACTAAATAAAGTATTCTCGGGTACCGTACCCGAAATACCAAGTAATTAACCACAATACGTAAAATACCAAGAATACGCCATACGGGTACCAAGGTATAGAAATACCAACTTAATGGTAGGTTAGGTGAACCCAACTATGATAGTAAATTATCATTTCCAAAGTTCACCCAAATACGGCCCCAAGGCCCGTCAAACAAATACAAGATCCAAATGCATAAATAGGGAATTAAAATAATTAATTCCCTAAACCCTCGAAAATAGGGTTGGTACGATAATTGTAATACGCATACAAGATAATACCTAAATCACCAATTTAATGGCATAAATCTAAATGGAAATATGGGTCGAGGCCCACTAATTTCCATGGCCTAATACATTACCGAGTCGGTCTACCAAACATCAAGTTTATCCGATAAACCAAGTAAATACTACGAAGTACAAGGTTTACCGAAATACGGAACAAATATTATACTACAGTCAATAAAGGTGTAGACATAAATTAAGTTTGCCAATAAGTAAGTTAATACTCAATTTAAAGCATAGGCAAAACCATTTGTATAAATAAAACATATAAAAGCATTTAATTTAAGTGAGGAAGGGGCCCACTCACAAATACCGAAGCCGGGAGTCAAAATGCACGTCCTCCGAACGCCACGGGTCGCCAAAACCTATTTTAGAACCCACAAATTAGTAAAGTATACGAAATTACAAGAAAAACGGCGTTCGGATACCCGAAAACGGAGTTTCGGGGTCGGAAACCCCAAAACCGCCGCCGTGGGCCGCCGTGCGCCGTCGCACGCGCCGCCACACGCTGCCAATTGGCCTCACGCGCCGCCACGCGCGGCTGTGAGGTCACACGCGCCCTCACGCGCCGCCACGCGCCGGTGGAAGTCCACCACGCGCGGCCACGCGCCCCACGCGCCGGTCACGCGCGGTAACTGACGCCGTCACTGTTCCGTCAGAGTTAACGGAATATTCTAACGGCGTTAGAATATTCTGTTAACGGCGTTAAAACTAACGGACGGAATATTCCTTGGAATATTCCCGGTCCGACCGGGTTGAACCGGTTTGCTGACATCAGCAAGACCGGTCTGGCCGGTTTGCTGACGTCAGCGCCGGTCGTCTTCAACCTCAGTCCGGTCGCCGGCGCCGCCGCCGGCCGCCGCCGGTCGCCGGTCACCGTCGCCGGAAAACTGGAAAAATTGCAGGTTCTCGAATTCATCACCAAAATTCACGAATTTTATATGAAATTGAAACTTGAGTGAAGGGGAGTTCGAAATTACCTAGACCTGGGCCATTAGATGGCCGGAGTTGGCCGGAAATGGCCTCGAGGTTCACGGCCAAGTTTTGAATTCGTCGATTCTCAACTCGAATGTTGCATGCAGGACCTGGGTTCGATTCCCAGGGTCCCCAGAAACCCAATTATGGTGGTTTGAAGCTCGATCGAGGTCTGGGTGGCCGTGGTTGGCCGAGTAAGGCTCGCCGGGAAAAATGGCAGCTTCGAGCTTCCTTCTCGACTCGTGGTTACTGGTTTTTCAGAGTAGTCCAGAGAGGACGGGGATGACGATGATGATGAGAACGAGGGTGGCCGAGGTGGAAATCGACGAGAACCCGACGGTGAGGGCTCGGGGTGCATTTAACATTTCTGGGTTTTGGGTTCTGTCCAAACTGGGTTGGCTTGAGGATGATGTTGATGGAGCACACCAGCACAAGGCTGGGCTGAAGTGAGGTCGAGGATGGTGAGGGATAGAACCTGGGTGTCTTGAGCAGATTTGCAGTCTGTGAGTTAAGCTAATTTGAGTTCGACTTGGTGTGCTGGTTTAGGTTGCAGAAAAGAGAGTGTTAGATCAAGTGTGAGGGAGAGAGACAGCATACAGAGAGATTGAGGGAACATGAGTGACAGAGACTCAGTGGGCTGGGCCCACAGAAACTACTGGGCCCAAGGCCCAAATACGAAACGCAACTAGGTTAACGTCCGTAAAATGCTCATTCGAACTCCGAATGGCGTTCCGCTCGCGCCTACGAGTTCGTATCGACGAGTACGTCGATAAAATACAAGTGGAAGCGTCGTACGAGTTACGACGCAAAAGTCAACCGAAAGGTCAACCAAGGGCAAAATCGTCATTTTGCACCTCCGGGAATAAAATAATATTATTCTCCGGTACGGGGTGTAACAATCTACCCCCCTTATGAAAATTTCGTCCCCGAAATTTCCATAAGAAGTACAACGAGGTAGATACGAGTAAAACAATCCACAGTAGTACGTCTCCCAAAGGCTCCCTCGAAAGAACGCAAGTGGAGAAATAATAAGTGTCTCAGCCGAGAGTCGGCTAAGAACACTCCATCATCACAACAACTCAATGTGACAATAGAACACCGAAAATCGATCGAAAGAGGAATAATACCTCTAGCTGAATGAGAAATCAGTCGTCCGGGGAACGTCTGATAAAGTGTACCAGTTACTACATTGGCATGACCAGGAGGTGGTCGATAGCGCAATCGTAGTCACTCCACGACTCAATCCATCTCCATGGCTGAGATTGAGGTCTCCCAGAGAAAAGAGATGCCTCAAACTTTGGTGGTCGGTGTACAGTCTACACGTCTCACCAAAAAGAAAATGTCGCCAGAACTTCAAAATAAAGTTACTGGCAACCAACTACGAATCAGGGATACGATAATTCATCTCACGCGGTTTCAGCTATCTGAAAGCATGAGTGATTATCCATCCATGCGGTAGTGGCACGCAAGCCAACCCGCTCAGTGACTCATCACTGTAGAACACGTAGCACCGCCGTCGTAGGAAAGTGCTAATACAAGAACAAGAATAAGACCAAACTTGAGCAGTCAAGAAAATTTGCTCGTGGTCGTCGTTCCACACGAAGATTAACAATTACCTGTAAAGTTTCGTGAGAGGCAAAAATAACAGAAGAAGAATCACTCACGAAACGTCGATGAGAATCGACTAAAACAAGAAAGTTCTGAATCTTGTAACACTCTGCGGTCACAAACAGATCCCCGCCACAGCAACCAACTGAGGATCGGCAAGAAAGCAATCGGCAAAAATCACATGTCCCAAAAAGATACATGATTAGAGTAGAATTGGCATAAAGCTGAAAACTTCTTAACTTCAACAAAAATCATGCGCAAGTGCATTTTGCATGATCGGCCCCAGAATTGGAATACACTAGAAAGTCAACCAGAAGATTTATCACGAACTTGTCGAGATACGGACGATGTACTCGAGTCTTCAAGTTCATGAGATTTAATGGGGCGACTGTCATCTCGAAAGGTATGACAAGGGAAACTCGTAAGGCTCGCAACGAGTCCAGAAGGTGGTCACGTAAACAACAACGTTTTTGATCTTCGGCTGAAAACAATCAAGCTTCAGATCGATCTTGAAGAAAAATTGTGCACTTCGGAGCTGGTCAAAGAGGTCATCGATTCTAGGCACGAGGTAACGGTTTTTAATCGTCACTCGGACTATTTGCCTAAATCGATGCAGAGTCTTAGAATACCGTTACTTGTTCAAATGAATAAGACCAGAGCTCCACAAGGTGGAGTGCGAGATTGAAAGAATCCTGACAGAAAGGTTTCAAGAACTGAAATTTCTTTTGATTCACACAACTCAGGTGGAGCCAAAAGATAAGAGGTAAGGAAAAGAATTATGATCAGTACCTGGAAAGATCGATGGTGAATTTCACTTCTCGATCAGGCGGTAATCCAGATAGATCGTCAGAAAAAAGTCTCAGGAGGATTCGTTGACAACCGGTGGATCGTCAACACGAAAAGAATTTCTTCCTCCATCGTCGAAAATGTGATACCACGATCACAAGCTCTAAGTCAACAGTTTCGCTGTACTCGTAGCTGAAAGTCAGCCCACAAGTTGATTTCTCCGGTGCTCACCGGTAAACGTCACAGTCAATATGCCAGATGGCAAGGAGGTGATCAACCTCCGCCGACAATCCACACTGGCACGAAATTGGGGTAACAATCCATTCCTAGGATCACGTCGAGAACCACGACATCCAGAGGAATGAGATTGGCAGGCAAAACTTGATTAGCGATGATAACAGAGTATCACCGATAACCCCAAAAATAAGATAAACTTTGCCTCACGGCATAGCGATTCCAAATCGTACCCGGTAGGAGTACAATATGGTTGAGTAGTTTAAGTGAACAAGGGTGAAATAGCTGAATAGGTAATACCTGGATCCATTTGGATTCAAGTAAAAGCCCAAGAATGATTAACGTTTCCGAAGACAAGATCGGAATTGTTCAGAGTATTTTGCTGGTCAAAGTACGAACTCGTCCATGAGCCAACAGCGCTCCACACTGGAACAGCTAGGCACCACCAGGATACAGAGCAGAATAATCAAAATTCGGGAGAAAGGTTCCAGAGTATGGAATGACATTGCCTTGGCAATGTACGTCTCCACCGAAAGTAGATTGTTGATAGAAAGTTTCAGAGGCTGGAAATTCACCTTGAAAGACAGACTCTTTCGGAGACCGAAAGAATGATCGTCCGATACTCAACTACTGGGTGCAAAGAATTCGATTCCAGAACAGTGATCCCAGGCCATTTTAAGCCGTGTCGAGCCTGATTCCAGTCCTTGGGACCACTTAGGAACTCGACGGAAAAGCTCGAGGGCTTCGCCGGAGTCCTAAAGAATTCAAGCCGGGGCTAATATCGGTTTTCTGGGTTCTGTCTGGGTGATTTGTTTCCTCGTCGGCGTTCGAATACGAAGATTTGGTAAAAAGTCAAACTGTACCTAGACAGTAGATACGCCGCAATTAGAGTCAAAACCGAAGTTATTTTCAATCACCGTCACTCGTGAATATACAATCCATACCATCGCCGAAGCGAATAGTCCAGATAGCCGCACATGCACAAGTGGGAAGATGATCGATTTGAATGACAAAAGTCATGAGTGGAAAGAAGTAAACTGTGCTCACAGTCGTCGTTTCCAAATAAACTTAACATCTTTCCTGTTGAGTCTCTCGTGAGAGGTAGGGCAATGGAAGAGAAATCCTTCCATGGCGTCGGTAGTAACACCTTGAGGCCAAGAAAACTTCGAATCTCCGTCACGTTCTGCGGTCGCTCCCAATTCTCCACCATAGAAATCTTCTGGGGATCGACGAGAATACCATCAGAAGAGATTATATGCCCCAAGAAAGATGTCTGATTAAGCCAAAATTCACATTTCTTTGAACTTGGCGTAGGCGGTTGCATAGTCTCCTCCAAAACCATGCGCAAGTGTTTGGCATGATCGGCCTCAGTTTAAGAATACACCAAGATGTCGTCAATGAAGACAATTACAGATCTGTCGAGATACGGGCGAAATACTCGATTCATCAGATCCATAAATGCTCTTTGGGGCATTGGACGAAATTCGTCAGAAGACATCTGCAGAAACTCGTAGTGGCGTAACGAGTTCGGAATGCGGTCTTGTGCACATCATCACTCTTGATGCTAGCTGATAGTAACCAGACCTCAGATCAATCTTGGAAAACCCTCCTTACCTCAGTTGATCGAAGAGATCATGGGTCTAGGCGGTGGATAACGGTTTTTAATCGTCACCCGGTTGAGTTGCCTATAGTCGATGCAGGGTCTCAAGGTGCCATCTTTCTTTCCGAACGAATAGGACCGGAGCTCCCCAAGGTGAAGAGCTGGGTCGAATGAATCCCTTATCGATGAGTTCTTGGAGTTGTAGCTTCAGTTCCTCAGTGCGGGTGCCATACGAAAGGGTGAGGATGGATCCAGTGCACGGAGTAGATCAATGGTGAACTCCACGTCTCGATCAGGCGGTAGTCCAGGTAGATCGTCAGGAAAAACATCAGGAAAATTTGTTTGACAACCGGCACATCGTCAACACGAAGAGTACAAGCCTCTTGATCTAGAGTCACATGTGCGATAAGCCTTCACAACCCTTGCTCAACAGCTTCTTTGCCTTCATGGCTGAGATCAATCCGTGCTTGATCTTCCGGTGCTCTCCGGTGAAAGTGACAGTAGGCATGCCAGGTGGCTGGAATGTAACCGTCTTCCGTCGGCAGTCAACAACGGCATATTTTGATATAGCCAGTCCATTCCTAGGAATCACATCAAAGTCTACGATATCGAGAGGAATGAAGTTGGCAGGCATCACCTGATTAGCAGATTACAGCGGGGCATCCTCGATACTCCCCCATGTACGCGACACACTTCGCCTCTTGGCATGGCAATTCCCATTTCGTACCCAATAGGAGTACAATGGGGTTGAGTGGTTGAGCAAACAAGGTGATATAACCAGTGGGTAGCACCCGGATCGATTAATACTCTAGCAAAGTGACCAAGTATGTTCAACGTACCCATAATGAGATCGGGGTTGTTCTGAGCATCCTGCTGGTTAATTGCGTTGACTCGTCCATGTGCCTGCTGAGCTCCAGCACGACCTCCACCCGCGGTTACCGTGTTGTTGGTTTCCTGCCTGTGCACCGCGTCCACTATGCCTTGGCCTCCTCCGCCAGTGCCGCTGCTAAGGCTGGGTACTGGCCTCCTCAATCCACTGGTTAGCGGTCTCCTGATACTGCAGGTATTGCGGTGTTCCTCCAATATACACGGTGCTCCAGCTGGAAACTGCACTGCGCCACCGGGATGCGAATAGGAGTGGGAGTAGGTAGGATACTGAGGATAGACTGCAGGATGTTGAGTAGCATCACCCTGGTAGTGAACGGCTCCTCCATAGGCAGGTGGCTGGTAAGGAACTGTACCTCCCAGCCTGTTGGAGTGGAGCAGTGCTGTTTGAATCTGGCGGTTACTGCTGCTTCTGCGGACCTTTGGGTAGCTCGATGACCTAGTTGCCCACAGCTGTAACATCCCTGGTTTCCTTGCTTACACTCACCGGTGTGGCGAGAGTTGCACCGGCGACAGAACTGAGCATTAGATTGGCTGGAAGTGCCCTGCTGGCAGGCGGGATCCACTGGTGAATCTCCCTCCACGGTTGGAGCTGGAGTTCGATCCACCACTGGATGATCCGGGCGCTAGCCTCCACGTTTGAGCGTCTGGTTCTTCTTAGGACCAAGGAAAGATTGCCCCTTACCCTTATTCTGGGTGTTAGATTCCTCCTCCTCGTAAATGGTGTCATGAGCATTCTCCAGAAGCCTCTGCCAACAGCACCTCGTAGAACTCCTGGTAGGTCTCGCACCGTTCAGCAGCAGCAAGCGATCGGAGCTTCTTGTGGCTCCCTTTCTGAACCGAGTGAAGCATCTCTGAGGGGCTGGCAGCAACAACTGGATTGTATTGAGAGATAGGGCGTGAACTTCCGCTGGTACTCGGAAACGGTCATCTTCCACTTTAACAGATTCATGAATTCATCTCTCTTCCGGGCCTTGTACTTTCCTAGGAGAAAGGTATTTGGTTTTGAACCGATGTTTGAATACGGCCCACAAACCATGCTCGTCTTGGGGAGGTGTCGCCTCTCGAACTTCCACCAGGCACTGGCGATCACGAGAAGGAGAATAGCAGTAGGGACCCACTGCTCGTGCGGAAAGTCTCCATGCTCCCGCATCGATTTGAACGCCCTCCATATGTTCGAACAAGATTCCGCTACTTCAGGTGTCTCGGTCCCGTAGAATGATTTCACATCCATACCCTTCACCAGTCTCCCACGGGTTCTTCCTCCCTTGAGGACGAAAGGCAGCTGCGAATGGCTTGAGCGTCGTATTCCCCATTTGGGTGAAGTCGAAGCGAGTGCGTCGGGTGCGCGACGAGGTGGCATGATGCTGATAGGAGAGATTCAAGAATTATTAGTGAAAAACATCACCTAAGTGTGATGAGAAGCAATCTTGCATAAACACAGGGCTCGATACCAAGCGACACACCGACCCGTATAGCCACGTGGACCCGGATCTCAAGGCGTGCTGACCGAGCCACTCCGTAGGAGTGACGAAGTCATAGGAAGATTAATTAAGGAATTAGAAATAATAAGCAAGATTAAATCAGAGTTTAACAAAAATACGGAAGTGTAATGTGGGTAGAACCCATTATTACATAGTGTCGAGCTAGGTGCGGTAAAAATTATTCCCCATCCGTAGGATGGATAAAACACACAACAAAGGAAATTAACATACACTGCGGAAAAGAAAAATCAGGCTACCAGCAGCTGCCACCACCGAATCGTCGTCAACTAAAGTCTAAGTCCTGGAGGGGCGAAAACAAGGGTGAGTGGGCCAATGTCGTTTTCTAAGTAAAGCGTTCAAAACTTTAGTTATAACCCCTCACTGTAAACCCGTAGATTTACCAAAATATTTACTAATGAAATAAGTACTGAGCATAAGTAACGGGCCAACGCCCACAAGGATACGGGTAAAAATCATTTATCACAGTGAAAATCAACATTACTCATCACATGGAAATATGCAACAAGTCATATAGAAAGTAGCTACATGTGAGGCTGGAGTGTTTATAACTACGCTCTGGCACTACATACACGTGAAGGCTGGCACATAGTGTGCGTCACAACAAGAATCTAGACACCAAGGAAATCTAAGAACAGGCTGGCACTAATCATGGATCCATGTGCGGCGTAATGGTGCGGGTGTGAACGATCACGTGAAGGCTGGTCCTGGCCCGGACAGTGCCCAACACCGTGCATAATGTGAACTAAGTAATACAATTAAAATCATGTGTATGCATGCCAGGATTTCATCATAAAACCCAAATCATAATCAATAATCAACAAGTAAGGTTTATCACAAAATAAGTCTAATTTCATAAAGTAGGCATGCCACACACATATATATATTTCAAATACCATAAAACAATTTATAATGCTCTAAAATAAGTACTAGGCCCACTCACTGGTACGTAGTCGGATCGTAGCCCCGTAGTGTGCCTGAGCTTCGTTGCTCCTCGGGATAGGTCTATATGAGAGTTTACTAAACTAATCATTTAACAAGTCTTAATTCAATTAAAGTACTGAAAAGACTTGAAATCGCCTTTGTTTTGCTCGAAACGGAACTAGAGTGGTCGGAAAATGGGTTCACGCGCCGCCGTGCCGCCGCCCAGGGCTCCACGCGCCGCCACGCGCCACCCTGAGCAGCACGCGCCGTCACGCCACCGCGCCGTCACACGCCCACACGCGCCCTGCCCAGCGCTCGGGCGCCCACGCTCACACACGCGCACGCACGCGCTCACACGCGCACGCGCGCTCACGCGCGGACACGCGCCTCACGCGCCCAACGTCCGTGGCGCCCGTTAAAGTTAGCAGGCGCCGTTAACTTTTGCGGTATATTCGTTTTAGGCGGCGGAATATTCCCCTAACGGCGTTACAGAATATTCCGTCATAGATGGCTATGCCACGACGCCGTTAGGTTTTTGTGGGAATATACCTTCTGGAATATTTGGTTCGGACGGGTTGAACCGAGTTGGACAGGACGGGCCGGGGCTGCAGCTGGCGTCCGCGAATTCGGTTCGCTGACGTCGCGCCGCTGCAACTCCGGCCGCCGGACACGCCGCCGCCGTCCGCCGCTTCGCGGCGCCGGAATCTGGAAATTGTCGCCGGAATCTGGGATTTTCTGCAACTTTGTCCAGATCTTCACCAAAATTCAAGAATTTTATGCCAAAATGAAGCTGGACTCCGCGTAGAGTTTGGTTTACCTAGAGTGAGGCCAAAAAATGTGGCCGGAGACGGTCGGTAATGGCCTCGAGAATTCTCGGCCAAAGCCTGAACTCGACAAACTTGAGGTTTCAGCCACATGCAAGGCACGAGGACGATCCCCATGACCTCCAGAAGCCCAAAGGTGGTGGTTGCAGGTCGAAAGCGAGGTCGAAATGGTGGTGATCGACCGATCGAAGCTCGCCGGGAAAAATGGCAGAGCTCGGTTCCCCGCCGTTCGTCGCCTTCTGGGCTCGAGGGTGGTCGAGAGATGGTGAGGATGATGATGATGACCCTCACGGGATGAGTTCGAAGAGCTAATGTGAGGTCGAGAGAGTCGAAAATTATTGACGGGAGGCTATGGGTGGCTTGAACAATTCTCACTGGGTTTTGGTTCCTGATAAGTTCCGATTCAATCAGGGCTAAAGGTCACTGAGTTGGTTCGAGATCGAGTAGGATGGAGATTCTCAAGGATGGGTTTGCCCCTACAGGAAGGCCGAGTGTGGTGAAGATCAAGGTGCTGGGTGTCGAGTAATTCTCTGGACTTCGTTTGCTGCCTGAAATTCGAAGGTAGGCTTGCATGCAAGGATGCGGTGCAGAGTGGAAGTGGCCGGAGTCTCAAAGAGCGAGTGGGTAGTTTTCTGGGTTTGTGCATAAATTGCATGCATAGGTAGTAAACTGTGTGGTGGTAGGTGAGGCTCGGGAGAGTGAGGGAATGGCAGAGAGTGAAGGTAGAGTGGTTGAGTGTAGTGCAGCAATACACAGTGGTGTTGCTGGTTTAAAAACCAAGTGCGGTCGAAGGGAGGAATCTCAAATTTGAACTTGCCCAATGCATGTCAATTGCATGCAGGGAAAGAACTGAGTGATTCAGTCTGAAACAAATGCAGGCCTCGTGCCTTGCGAGCCATGGGCTAAGCCCACTGTTTTCAAAAATCTTGCTCGAGAGAAATTACCGTTTGCCCTTGTTCGTAACTTGTCCGTTACAAGTCCGAATCCAGGTGTCGTTCGCGTCAACGGATTCGTAATTTAATGTAGATACTAAAGTACACCAAGATTTCTGAAAAATACCTCGATAGAAGGGATGTAATCCCGAAGCGATACATTATGCCTCTAAGGGCATTTTGGTCATTACACTGTCGGGAATAAAATACAATAAACGTAGGGACGGGATGTAACAATTTCCCTTTTGGGATAACCTTTAAAACTACCACTAAATAAGAGTATTCTCGGGTCCGTACCCGAAATACCAAGTAATTAACCACAATAAGTAAGAGAAATACCAAGAATACGCCATCTGGTACCAAGGTATAGAAATACCAACAATGGTCAGATTAGGTGAACCCAAATATGATAGGAAATTATCGTTTCCAAAGTTCACCCAAATATGGCTTAAGGCCCGTCAAACAAATATAAGATTCAAATGCATAAATAGGGAATTAAAATAATTAATTCCTAAACCCTCCCGAAAATAGGGTTGGTGCGATAATCCGAAATACGCATACAAGATAATACCTAAATCACCAATTTAATGGCATAAAACCAAATGGAAATATGGGTGAGGCCCACTAATTTCCATGGCCTAATATCCATTACCGAAACTAACAAATATCAAGTCTATCCGATAAACCAAATGTAAATACTACGAAGTACAAGGTCTACCGAAAATACGGAATTAAGTACTAATCTAAAGTCATAATAACGATGTGAGGCATAAAATAAGGTTTGCAACAACGTATAATAATCAATTTATAATCATAGGCAAAAACCAATTTAATGGTTAAAACATGCAAAACCATTATTTTAGGTGAGGAAGGGGCCCACTCACAAAGTTGTCGGGAAGCCCAAGCACGTCCTCCCAACGCTACGGGTCAGTCCAAAGTCCGGGAGTCTCCGACGTAATTCAACGGAGAATTCCATAACAAGCAACCAAAAATCCATTTAAATTAGGCCACAAGCCATTGGCCCAAAAACCTTCATGAATCCAGCCCACAATTAAATCTTGTCTCTTTGATCAAAACACCCAAACCCAAAACTGTAGCCCAAAAAACAGCCCATACCTCCAACACAAAAATCTGTCCACTTTGTTAGCCACAACGAGGCCCAAACACTTCACACAATCTGTCCATTCAACTAAATGCACCGGAGCCCAAGGGCGATTCCCAACCCATCATCCTGCACCCAACTACGCCCAAAACTGTACAACCCATTTTCCTGCTGCACCAGACCCAAAATCAGCCTCATCTTCCTCACCGAGCTTCAACATCTCCAGTTCTTTGCTGGGATTCAAAAATTTGGTATTCTTCATCCATTACACAAACATGTTTCAAGTCGAGCTCACTTGATTCGTCCAGAATCCGACATGCAGGACCTGGATTCGAGTTGCAGGGTTTCAGAAGTCAAGTACTTGAGTGGTGGTTCGATTTGAGGCCGAGGATGGCGTCCATGGCCGGCCGAAGCTCGCGGGAAAAATGGTGGAGAGCGATCTTTTAACTGGTTTCGAAGTTTCTGGGTTTGGTGACATCCAGAAACGGCGAACGATGAGGATAAAATTTAGGAGCCGCCTTGAGTTCGAGGAAGCCACTGGTTCGATGTGAGAACCCATGGGTGTGCAGAGTGGCAGCCCGAGAATGATCGCTCACGAAATTTCTGGGTTGACAGGTTGTTGGTTTGCTCGAGGGGACGAGGGTGACTAGTTCAGGTTTGATTTGTTTTGTTCTAGGGAGATCGAGAGGAATAAAGTATTTGGGGGATTTGGAGTGCCTAAGGAAATTTTGCTGGGCTTGGGTAGGTTGCAGCTGTTTCTGCGAGAGGATTGTGGATAGTGAACTTGCATGCAAGGTTTTCAGTGTAGGTAGGTGTAGCTCAGGGTGAGGGAGAAGAATAGAGCTTTTTGTTTTGTTTTTGTTTCTTTACAGCAAGAAGAAAAAGAAGGAGACTAAGTCCATTGAATGGGACAAAGCCCAGACAAAGATCCACAAATCGTGGGATTTGTAAGAGATTGAGCTGCTGCCAACTGGGCCCCAGCCCACCTGCTCCAAAACAGCCCAAAAGTTGAAAAATACGGAAAACGCCGAAAATCAACGTCCGTAAAATATTGGGTCGGGGTCGAACGGCGTGCGGCTTTCAGCGTCTACGCTTTCAAATAGCGGCGAGCACGTCAAGAATACAAGTGAATGCATCGTACGATTACGACGCGAAAAGTCAACCGAAAGGTCAACCAAAGGGCAAAATCGTCATTTTCACCTCCGGGAATAAAATAATATTATTCTCCGGTACGGGCTGTAACAATCTACCCCCCTTATAAAAATTTCGTCCCCGAAATTTCCATAAGAGGTACAACGAGGTAGAAGCGAGAAAAACAATCCACAGTAGTACGTCTCCCAAAGGCTCCCTCGAAAGAACGCAAGTGGAGAAATAATAAGTGTCTCAGCCGAGAGTCGGCTAAGAACACTCCATCATCACAACAACTCAATGTGACAATAGAACACCGAAAATCGATCGAAAGAGGAATAATACCTCTAGCTGAATGAGAAATCAGTCGTCCGGGGAACGTCTGATAAAGTGTACCAGTTACTACATTGGCATGACCAGGAGGTGGTCGATAGCGCAATCGTAGTCACTCCACGACTCAATCCATCTCCATGGCTGAGATTGAGGTCTCCCAGAGAAAAGAGATGCCTCAAACTTTGGTGGTCGGTGTACAGTCTACACGTCTCACCAAAAAGAAAATGTCGCCAGAACTTCAAAATAAAGTTACTGGCAACCAACTACGAATCAGGGATACGATAATTCATCTCACGCGGTTTCAGCTATCTGAAAGCATGAGTGATTATCCATCCATGCGGTAGTGGCACGCAAGCCAACCCGCTCAGTGACTCATCACTGTAGAACACATAGCACTGCCGCCGTAGAAAAGTGCTAATACAAGAATAAAAGTAAGACTAAACTCGAGCAGTCAAAAATTTGCTCGTGGTCGTCGTTCCACACAAAAATTAACAATTACCTGAAAAGTTTCGTGAGAGGCAAAATAACAGAAGAAGAATCACTCACGAAACGTCGATGAGAACCGACTAAAACAAGAAAGTTCTGAATCTTGTAACACTCTGCGGTCACAAACAGATCCCCGCCACAGCAACCAACTGAGGATCGGCAAGAAAGCAATCGGCAAAAATCACATGTCCCAAAAAGATACATGATTAGAGTAGAATTGGCATAAAGCTGAAAACTTCTTAACTTCAACAAAAATCATGCGCAAGTGCATTTTGCATGATCGGCCCCAGAATTGGAATACACTAGAAAGTCAACCAGAAGATTTATCACGAACTTGTCGAGATACGGACGATGTACTCGAGTCTTCAAGTTCATGAGATTTAATGGGGCGATTGTCATCTCGAAAGGTATGACAAGGGAAACTCGTAAGGCTCGCAACGAGTCCAGAAGGTGGTCACGTAAACAACAACGTTTTTGATCTTCGGCTGAAAACAATCAAGCTTCAGATCGATCTTGAAGAAAAATTGTGCACTTCGGAGCTGGTCAAAGAGGTCATCGATTCTAGGCACGAGGTAACGGTTTTTAATCGTCACTCGGACTATTTGCCTAAATCGATGCAGAGTCTTAGAATACCGTTACTTGTTCAAATGAATAAGACCAGAGCTCCACAAGGTGGAGTGCGAGATTGAAAGAATCCTGACAGAAAGGTTTCAAGAACTGAAATTTCTTTTGATTCACACAACTCAGGTGGAGCCAAAAGATAAGAGGTAAGGAAAAGAATTATGATCAGTACCTGGAAAGATCGATGGTGAATTTCACTTCTCGATCAGGCGGTAATCCAGATAGATCGTCAGAAAAAAGTCTCAGGAGGATTCGTTGACAACCGGTGGATCGTCAACACGAAAAGAATTTCTTTCCACTAACGTCAAAAATGTGATACAACTATCACTTGCCCTAACTCAACAGTTTCACTGTGCTCGAAGCTGAAAGTCAGCCTACAAATCGATTTCTCCGGTGCTCACCGATAAACGTCACAGTCGGTATGCCAGGTGGCAAGAAGGTGGTCAACCTCCGCCGATAATCCACACTGGCACGAAAATTGGGGTAACAATCCATTCCTAGGATCATGTCGAAAATCACGACATCCAGAGGAATGAGATTGGCAGGTAAAACTTGATTAGCGATGATAACAGAGTATCACCGATAACCCCAAAAATAAGATAAACTTTGCCTCACGGCATAGCGATTCCAAATCGTACCCGGTAGGAGTACAATATGGTTGAGTAGTTTAAGTGAACAAGGGTGAAATAGCTGAATAGGTAATACCTGGATCCATTTGGATTCAAGTAATTGCCCAAGAGATATTAACGTTTCCGAAAACAAGATCGGAATCGTTCAGAATATCCTGCTGGTCAATTGTACGAACTCGCCTAAAAGTCAATAGCGTTCCACACTGGAACAACCAGGCACCACCAGGATACAGAGCAGAATAATCAAAATTCGGGAGAAAGGTTCCAGAGTATGGAATGGCATTGCCTTGGCAATGTACGTCTCCACCGAAAGCAGGTTGTTGATAGAAAGTTTCAGAGGCTGAAATTTCACATTGAAAGACAGATTCCTTCGGAGACCGAAAGAATGATCGTCCGATACCCAAACTACTGGGTGCAAAGAATTCGATTCCAGAACAGTGATCCCAGGCCATTTTAAGCCGTGTCGAGCCTGATTCCAGTCCTTGGGACCACTTAGGAACTCAACGGAAAAGCTCGAGGGCTTCGCCGGAGTCCTAAAGAATTCAAGCCGGGGCTAATATCGGTTTTCTGGGTTCTGTCTGGGTGGTTTGTTTCCTCGTCGGAGTTCAAATACGAAGATTCGGTAAAAAGTCAAACTATACTCAGACAGTAGATACGCCGCAATTAGAGTCAGAACCGAAGTTATTTTCAATCACTGTCACTCGTGGATATGCAATCCATACCGTCGCCGAAGCGAATAGTTAAGATAGCCGCACATGCACAAGAGGGAAGATGATCGATTTGAATGACAAAAGTCATGAGTGGAAAGAAGTGTCGACTTCAGGTGTACGAAAAGGTTCTTCAACGTTCGAAGAAAATTGAGTCACGACAAAACAACACCGTCGTAAAGACTCCACACAATTGATCAACATCATTAAGATGGAAATTGTCCCAACTACCGAAAAGTAGTGGTCACGAATTGTTCGAGAAAAGTCGACCCGACAGATTCGGTTTACGATCATCGAAGAGTCATTGCAGTCGTCACGTGCGGAAAGTACCGTACAAGGAAATCACGGTGATAATTTTCCATTTCCGGATGAAAATGGAAAATGATTAGAATAATTGGGAGGAAAACGTCTCCAAGTCTTCATCTGCTAACAATTTGAGTACACGCTGACGTACTCAGCGATCGCCGCCTACAGCCACAAGAAATTTGAAAGGCACGTCCAGTCAAACAACGTCAGTTGTTCAACTGTCACCCGAAGGTAGAAGTCGTCGGTTAAAGTGTAAAATACCGTCAGTGAAAAGAATTTGTGAAACCAAGTCTCACGAATTAAGTCCACTAGGACTAGTCGGACACGAAAGCAAGTTCCGTCAAAAATTACGCCTAGCGTCGTCCCCAAGGGAAAGTACTTGATGACAAAATCATCCGATGTGTCAAACTGACACCACACCGAAAATACGAAATACAACAACTGAATCGGTTTCCCAATTCAGTGCGATTTCAACGTAAGTTAATAAAGAAAACATCTAACGTCACACGTAACCTCCAAGTCGAGAAAACTACTAAAAACTGCGCATTAGTGACGTCGAGGTGGTATGACACTAGAAGAACTTAGAATTAAACCAGAGAGAAACAATACACCAAAAGTGTAGAGTTCAGAGAATTTCTCAATTCCAAGAGTAGAGTTTGAGAACACAAAGTTCGAGAATGAACTTGGCAGGTAGTAGAATACCGAAGAAATAGCCGAGATTCAAGAAATTGGAGTCTGATACCCAACCAACAGGTCCAGAGTGCGGAAGGAAGAGCGTAGGTTAGTAGTAACCGTGCTCTGATACCAATCTGACACATCCCGACCCGGATGTACACGTGGACACCCAAAAGTCGGATGTGCTGGCCGACACCACGTAGGGTGACGAAAGCCAATTTGAATAAATAGAGAATATTTGAAGGAATTAATGAATAAATACAGATATTGCACGAATACAAAATTCTGGAAAGCTGTAAATAAAGAGAATTCAGAACAACTTCATACCACCGGGTCTCGATGTCGATAACTTCAAGCCGCTACACCTGGAGGGGCGCAAAACAAAAGGGTGAGTGGGCCAAAGTTAATTATTTCTGTGAAAACCTTTTCTTTTTGAAAATACTAACCCCTCGCCGTAAAACAGGTATTAAGTTTTGTAAAACCTTCCTTGAAAACATAATATACTAATAGGTAGAAAATCAAGGTAAGTACGGAAATGTACTTACCGTCCGAAACGGGCAGAAAGCCACCTTTCGGCGTAGAATACTTTATAAAAAGGTTCATAAAGTAAAGCTATACGAAGAAACTGTAAATCAAAAACAAGTATCCGTGGCATCTGTGAAAATCCGAGATAATATCACAATTCAACTACAAGATAAATGCTCGGTTAGGCAAGGCAGACACACGAGTTCATACAGATATATTCTGTCATGAACAGGCTGGGTGTATAATAAAGTTACGCTCATGTACTACGATCACGTGAAGCTGGCGCTAATCGCATCACAACGAGTTCGGGCGCCCATGCGACCTCGAACAGGCTGGCACCTTACTATGGATCCATAGTGAGCGTATCGGTGCGGGTGTGAACAATCACGTGAAGGCTGGTCCTGGCCCGGGACAGTACAATAACACCGTGTAAGCCTCCCAAGTTGAGCGTACAAAACATGCCACGGAGTAGTCTTAAATAAAATAGTACGAGGTAATTTCCCTTTTTGGGATAACCTTTAAACTACCACTAAATAAAGTATTCTCGGGTACCGTACCCGAAATACCAAGTAATTAATCACAATACGTAAAATACCAAGTATACACCATACGGGTACCAAGGTATAGAAATACCAACTTAATGGTAGATTAGGTGAACTCAACTATGATAGTAAATTATCATTTCCAAAGTTCACCCAAATACGGCCCAAGGCCCGTCAAACGAATATAAGATCCAAACGCATAAATAGGGAATTAATATAATTAATTCCCTAAACCCTCAAAAATAGGGTTGGTACGATAATCGAAATACGCATACAAGATAATACCTAAATCACCAATTTAATGGCATAAATCTAAATGGAAATATGGGTCGAGGCCCACTAATTTCCATGGCCTAATACATTACCGAGTCGGTCTACCAAACATCAAGTCTATCCGATAAACCAAGTAAATACTACGAAGTACAAGGTTTACCGAAATACGGAACAAATATTATACTACAGTCAATAAAGGTGTAGACATAAATTAAGTTTGCCAATAAGTAAGTTAATACTCAATTTAAAGCATAGGCAAAACCATTTGTATAAATAAAACATATAAAAGCATTTAATTTAAGTGAGGAAGGGGCCCACTCACAAATACCGAAGCCGGGAGTCGAAATGCACGTCCTCCGAACGCCACGGGTCGCCAAAACCTATTTTAGAAACCCACAAATTAGTAAAGTGTACGAAATTACAAGAAAAACGGCGTTCGGATACCCGAAAACGGAGTTTCGGGGTCGGAAACCCCAAAACCGCCGCCGTGGGCCGCCGTGCGCCGTCGCACGCGCCGCCACACGCTGCCATTTGGCCTCACGCGCCGCCACGCGCGGCTGTGAGGTCACACGCGCCCTCACGCGCCGCCACGCGCCGGTGGAAGTCCACCACGCGCGGCCACGCGCCCCACGCGCCGGTCACGCGCGGTGACACGTGTCAGTTACTGTACAGTTACTGTTCCGTTAACGCCGTTAAGGTTAACGGACGGAATATTCCTTGGAATATTCCCGGTCCGACCGGGTTGA